>OX465103.1:6212988-6421683 GCA_949987565.1 Luidia sarsii | reverse complement strand
GTACATGTATGTGTGGTACGTTTCTAACTTTCTATAACGAACATTCAAGGACCCATGGAAATTGTTTGGTACAGTATATTGTTCGTTCGTTATACATGTACATTGTAGCAGTTGTGGCCACATTTTGTACATAGAAGGGCATGTCTGTTATAGCCGAATGTTCGGTATATCGACGTTCATTACAGTGACGTTCCACTATGCTGTTATGTTGTCATTTGTGTGGAGAATCTTTAATTTTCGGATAAGTCAGAGTCATGAAATACTGTACACTGTACGGTATATGTGCCTTGTGGTGCCAGTGCAGTGCTAAGAGAAGCAGCACCACTATAATGCAGACTGATATGTGTCCATTTGGAACATGCATCTAAAAGATACATCTCATAAAACTACTGTACTTGCGAGTTGCGAGGCAGGTGTAATAAATCTATCAGCTCCCCGCCACTTCAAAAAGTGCCGACAAGTGCAGGCTTTTCTGTTCAGCGTGCCACCTATAAATATTCTAATTTAGGCACAAAATGTACAATATATTTTGGGGCATTATTGAAAAATAAAAGTGCTGATGCACTAGAATGACCCGAAATACTGTACGATAAATCTGGAAAAGTGCTATACTGTACATGTATGTAAACCCTCGCTGAATGGCATTATCACCAATGCAAAAAAACCCCACATGTTTTGAGCCCAGTAGGGCCTTGCCGGAAGGCCTTTGAAAGCAGTTCTTACTCGGATGGATGGACCGGTCTGCCTTTCACTTTGGGAATTCAGATTAATGTGTTCTCAGAGTTGCCTTACAACCAAACACTAAATGTGTTTTCTCACAGACGGGGCTAGAATGCAGAATGTAATCGGAAACTCGATACACAACAAGTTGACTTGCAAATGACAGCAGCTTAAGTTTACTAATAGGATGTGTTTTAATCATTCCAATTTGATGTGCACTTACTGCACATGTATTTGACCAGTGTAATGACTCTGAGTATAATTAGGGGATCTGATGTTTAAATCCTAGCAGGACCTTTCTCAAAAGCAGAACAATTACTGGTAATTGAGTGTAATTCTGTGGTGCAAGCTTAACCCACATACAGTTGATCTACCCAGTAATGGGATTTCCCGTAGGACACAGAAAAGCTACATACGGTATTCCGAACTACCGGTACACGAAATTCCGTGGTCTATTTTTTTGTAGGTTTGTGAAAATGATGGTGTACTGTTATACCATTCACTGTTCTGTTGATATGGTGTATGATTATTGATACAGTATTTAAATTTTCTTGTATCATAATGAAATAAATTTCATACTCTTTCCACTGGTATACATTATATAGTTTGTTTGGGTTTTATTTTTTGGAAAAGCTGTCATTGACAATTCTCTCTTGTAATGCACGTTTTTTTTTAATTTTTTTTTTACTGTGACTAATAATAATAGGGGCTTAGGCAGGAACACTGATTATGTGCTGTGACCAGTCAGGCAGAAATGGGTTAATGCTTCATTTGTGAACAGGTACATGTACACTGTACACATGTACATGTACATGCGTACCTATTTACACCTGTTTCTATTCACAAGCAACTCCTGTAAAAAAATAATTTGAGAGGACGATAGTACTGTACACTAAGTAATTGTACATGTACATATCCAAATGCGCTTGTGGTCCTGAAAGGATTTTTTGTAATTGGCGTAATGCCAGCTCTTCCTATAGCCTTACAATAAGCTCCTCTGCATCAACCCTCTTCCCTTCCCAGGAAAAAAAATGTAACCCACTTACAGTACATGTACTACGTGTACATGTACAGTGTACAAAATGTACATGGGATGACCCGTAATGCACTAATAATACCGCTCATACAGTACAGTGTATGATTTGGGCAGGCAGCCTGTATTGTACATGTACATGTACATGTACATGTAAGTGGCACAGTGTACAGTATTAAAACATTGTTGATATTTCTGTGAGTGCAGTTTGTATACAGAAGTTACGGTATGCACGGGTACATGTACATGTACGGACATGTAGTACATGTATGTATGTACATGCACGGTAGATGTACAGTACAGTTACAGTACATGTACAGTGTGTACCTGTACAACTGTACATGTAAACAGTACATGTACATGTACATGTACATGTATATATATACCGGTAAAGTACATGAACATGTACCGGTACGGTACATTTTACATACCCTGTACATGTGCATACTAACATGTACATGTACACATGTGTTGTGCAAGGAGTGACCTTTTCAAAGTAGGCCATGAAGACTGTAATGCACAATGCCACTCGGAAAAAAGTACACAGCTTAAATGCGATGCACGCATTCAGATTGGTTTTTAGTTCTGCGTACGTACAGTAGCTACGTGCATGCATGCATGTACATGTATCTAACTGCTAGGAAAAGTGCAGGACTGAGAGGCAAAGTGTACAGGGCATTGCCGCACATCACACACCCCCCCCCCCCCGCCCCATTTCTGCTACCCCCCCCCCCCCCCCGGCCAATTTCATGCATGTCGACTCCTTGCCCACCTCGAGCTGCTGCAGACATGCCCCCCCCCCCCCCCCCCGCAGAAAGTGAACGGTGAGGAGTTGGATGCATATATTATTATGACCACAGCATGTGCACGCCCTTTCAAAACCTTGTGTCTAGTCTGCCCATTCATGTACACGTTTCTCCCCCCCCCCCCCCCCATCGTGTGCTGTGTGCCCATTGTACCGTCATGTGCGCAACATGGCGTTCCCTCCCTTTGTGTTATCTTAGAGTCGCTGTGAGCAAACATACATACTGTACATATACTAGTGTCAGCGTCGTAGAAATGAACGCAGGCCTCAAAAAAATAAAAAACACTGGCCCAGAGGTACATGTAGACTCTGTATGAGTGCATGCCAATGCGCCGCACGTTCGTTCCTTGTGCATCCCGGTGACTGTCCAGTACATGTACACATGTACACCCTTGCCCATTATGAGGGTCTAACTTGAGAAGGCTGCATCTCTATTGGAGTGTCCCTGTGAGGCTTACACTGTACACTTTTGCCACAAACCCACTTGAAACTGTGCTCCACCATGTTACATGTACGTTGTCGTTGCCTGCCTCTACAGACTACAGTAATCTTTAAGAGATCCCTGCAAGAATTACATGTACATGTACCATAGGCTAACCATTTTTTCTCCTGCTCCGTGTACAGTATGTACACGTACACTGTACATGTGTAAGGTTCTCATACAAACACAATGACACCTTTTTTTTGGGGGGGGGCGGAGTGGTTTGAGCAGAGAGTGCGGTATGTTGGATTTTTTTTGCAAGTTTTTTTTCCCTGCGTTTTCAGTACTTTGCTAATGAAAGCATACATTTTGAAATTTTCAAAATGCGACAGTCGAGTTCAACTGTGTGTTAACGTGGAATGTACAATGTAATGTACAAAACTGTACATGTACATGTATGATACAGCACTGTTCAGGAAATACATTTGTGTGTGTACATGTACATGTAATGTAGTGTACAATGTACAGTAGATGTACATTAATTGTAGACTACATGTACATGTATGTTACAACTGAACTTACACGATATACATGTGCATTATGTACATGTACATGTGTGTACATGTACAAAAATGTACAGTACGTGTACACTGTACATGTAGTGCTACAACTACATGTACATGTGTACATGTACATGTGTACATGTACATGTGTACATGTACAGTGTATACATGTACCAGTACAAGAGTGCACATGCTTTGTTTGTGTAGCAATTGGTCCACCCTGTTTCAAGAGGTTTGTTGTGGTGACTCACGGTGGCAAATGACTTTCATTAGCCAAATTATTATGTTTTGAAAACATTACTGTACATGTACATGTATCGTGGGAACCCCAGTTTTCGATGGTACGCGTTTTCGACGCTTAGCCTTCTAACTCACATCGCACGATGAAAACAACTCCGTATAACGATCTCAGACTTCGTATCTTCCGGTTTGTTTTCTGCTCTTGTCCGTCACCAAAAATGTGGAAAGTTAAGGCTCTTCCGGTAGGCCAAACTCGTGTGTTTCAAAAAGTTGCTCTTTTGGGGTCTATTTTCCTAGGTACAAAATTGGCAGTTGCTTCGAAGCTCAAGTTTTCTTTATTGTTGACCAGTCCTAAAAAAAAATCTGAGTGTACCATAACTAACCGCAACATACGTAGAAAAAATATATGTCACGCAACTTGAGGCAGTCCGTTCTGGGTAAAAACTCTGGAGGCTCCTAAAGGGCGTCTCGCTTATATAATTAAAAAAAATAATTATTATTATTTAAAGACATAAAGTTACATGGCCTAATAGGCTTTTATAAAAAAATGAAAAAAATAAAAGGGCAGCTAGAGAAAGTACCAAGAAGGAGGAAATGTGTCTCTTGAGTGACATTGGGAAAGGTCATAACTGAAGAAGCAGTGAGAAAGAGGATTGTGGAGTTTTTTTAAACGTCACAGAAGAAGACATCAAACAGACCAATAAGTTTTAAACAATTATGAATGTTTTGAGGAAAGTGTTTAGTTAGAAGCAGTGTCGGAAAAAAAAAAATGAAAGATGAAAAAAAAAACATACAAGGAAGAATTTTACAGTGCCACACAGCATTTGAGTTACTTTAAGATTTTACTTGCGTGCGGCTGCACTGGGACATCTTACTAAACACCACCGTCGAAAATAGGTCACGATGCTTACTGCGCGGTGCGCCGTGGACATCAACAAAACCGGGTAATCTTACGGAATTGACAGGCTTAATCAACCTTCTCCATGATTATTCTAACAGTCAGTGGTGTGGAAAAAGTGACTGAGACCTCTTTTAGTGTGATAATTTTGTTCACATTGGTCAGCTTGAAGAAAAGGCCTTATATCATCGAAAACCGGTAACTGGAGGATAGTATACAATTTGTACATGTACATGTACATGTATGTCTATAAGCACATCTGCACAGTAGACATACATGTACATGTACCAGTACATGTACATGTGTACAGTACATGTACATATACCTTTGTAGTTTGTACACGTACAATGTACCGGCACATGTACCGGTATGTGTATTGACTACACAAGGCCCTTCTCACACTTTGGTTATGGATACATACATGTACATGTACGTGTACAAAAATGTACATGTACACATATATTGTTTGTACACATGTACTGTACTGCAGACTGTATTCACAATTTCACATGGGTTTTATCGTGGTGTAAATTATGAGTGTAATGCTGTACAGTACATAACATGACACGTATGCTACCGGTACTGTACATTGTGTACGATACCAGTACACATTTGTAGGCACAGTTCTTGTACATGTACATAATACATACCGGTATGTGCATTAGGCCTGAGAAACATTCAAACTTGCAAACTTGGCAAAGCACTCTTTTTCTATCACCCCACCCATCCCTTTGATCAAGGGCCAGAAAAGAAATTTCTGTTTCCTTCCTGCTAATTTTTATGTTCATGTTCAAACCCTGATGCGCGCACACACAAAAAAGGAGCGGGTAAAAAAAAGTGGGTGAGTAGGATTGTGACTGAGTACATTTGTACGTGCACATGAGTGTGTTTTCGCTTCCAAGGTTATTTTGAGAAAGAGTAAATGAAATCAATATGGCTCCCGTAAAGTTCACCATGCTCAGTAGTGGCCATTTGACTTATCCTGTAGGATACATGTCCTCCTCCTCCTCCACCTCCTCCTCCACCTCCTCCTCCTCCTCCTCCTCCTCCCCCTCCTCTTCCTCCTCCTCCTCCTCTTCCTCCTCCTCCTCCTCCTCCTCCTCTTCCTCCTCCTCCTCTGCCTCCTCCTCGTCCTCTGCCTCCTCCTCCTCCTCCTCCTCCTCATCCTCCTACTCCTCCTCCTCCTCCTCCTCTGCCTCCTCCTCGTCCTCTGCCTCCTCCTCCTACTCCTACTCCTCTGCCTCCTCCGCCTCCTCCTCCGCCTCCTCCTCTTCCTCCTCCTCCTCCTCCTCCTCCTCCTCCTCCGCCTCCGCCTCTGCCTCCCCCTCCTCCTCCTCCTCCGCCTCCTCCGCGTCCTCCGCCTCCTCCTCCGCCTCCTCCTCCTCTTCCTCCTCCTCCTCCTCCTCCTCCTCCTCCTCCTCCTCCTCCTCCTCCTCCTCCTCTTCCTCCTCCTCCTCCTCCTCCTCCTACTCCTCCTCCTCCTCCTCCTCCTCCTCCTCCTCCGCCTCCTCCTCCTCCTCCTCCTCCTCCTCCTCCTCCTCCTCCTCCTCCTCCTCCTCCTCCTCCTCCTCTTCCTCCTCCTCTTCCTCCTCCTCCTCCTCCTCCTCCTACTCCTCCTCCTCCTCCTCCTCCTCCTCCTCTGCCTCCTCCTCCTCCTCCTCCTCCTCCTCCTCCTCCTCCTCCTCCTCTTCCTCCTCCTCCTCTTCCTCCCCCTCCTCCTCCTCCTCCTCCTCCTCCTCCTCCTCCTACTCCTCCTCCTCCTCCTCCTCCTCCTCCTCCTCCTCCTCCTCCTCCTCCTCCTCCTCCTCCTCCTCCTCCTCCTCCTCCTCCTCCTCTATCCCCTTTGGTCCTTGCCTGCAATGCAGCATCTTTAATTTTGTTTTTAGTTTCGGCACAAATTTGATAAAAAAAATTGTATTGTTATTTTTTTTCATCTCTAGGCTGTGCCAGGCAACTGACGATTAAAGGGGTTCCTAGAACTTTCAAGGTTTTTTCTTCAGATTTTTCTTAAATCACACCCAGTCACTCTATTCTTCTTAACATCAAAAACCTCTTGCAAATTCTTAATACCAGGGACTGTCAAAGTGTTCTACTTCTAATACAGTGTGTATAATCAGTTCATTTTACTGTACAGTGTACCGGTACATGAAGAATGGCTGGAATTGGCTTTTTTTGCTGTTGCTTTTTGCTACTGTACATGTACACATGTACTACATTAATTCCTCCTCATGTTGATGTCGAGGGCATCTATAGACAAAGCACTGTGATGTTCTTTGCAGAAAATGACGTAAAGGTCTTTTGGTCAAACTTCGCCAGATCAAGCAGATGAAGCAAAGGTGAAGATTGGGTTGGCAAGGTGATCCCGTGGATCATGACATTTTGTGCTTTAAAAAAAACAATTTTGAGTGTTGTTTTTTTGTAAGCGGCTCTATGAAATCCCCCCCCTTTTTTTTTTAAATTTTGGTGGGAGGTCCAAGATGCTGGATGGAAAATAATGAAGCACAGAATGTCTTGATTCATAGGGTTGTCACCTTGGCAACCCAAAGTTCAAATTGGCCCCCTACATGTAGCTTGGGACCTCTTCCTGGCTCTGGACTGTCTGCCAATCGTGTTGGGGGCAATCTAAAGGGGATGGGCCAATCACGGTTTGCCACTATGAATGGCATGCGACGTGGGAAGACGAAGGACCCATTCCAGCCATGCCGGGCTGTGCCACTGGCACATGTGGGCCATCAATTATCAACACTCACAGTCACATGTACGTCTCTCATATGTCCGCTGCAAGTGCCGGCGCATCGTGCAGTTGTGCACACTGCAAACTAATCTCATCAAGCAAAGTTGATATGTTTTTTGTATCAAAGTCTTTATATATCTAAGGAAGTACGAACTTGAAGCAATGCACAAATGTAATGTACCGGCACTAATGCAAACTGCTTGCTTTTGACTTAAATGACCACTGTGCAAATCTTAAAAATGGGATAAATACATGTACTGAACTGGAGGAACTGGAGGAAAAGTAGGGCTGAATTTATGCAAATCTTAAAAAATTTTTTTTAGATGGGATAAGTACATGTACATGTACATGTACATGTACTGAACTGGAGAAAAAAAGGGCCGAATGTCATCGATTTCATCAAGATACATGTTGTACAAACTCATCTGACATTACAATTTTGAATTGCATTGAGAAAGTGCAACATAATGTGTCAGCAGAACTCAATGCTACATGTACATGTAGGATCAGATCTAAATAATCTTCTCTTTTCACAATTGGTGATGTGCACAGGGTACATTTACATAACATTTACTGTACATGTACACTGTACATGTGTACATGTATGGTAATGTGTACATGTATGAATTGATAACATGCACAGCTTCTTGTATAATACCAGTTATTGTACATGTATGTGTACAATGGACGATAAGTAATCATAACATTTCATGTACAGTGTACATGTACAATACATCAGTACAGTGTACATGTACATGTACATTGTACTTTGTTGGACATGTACACACTGTACATGTACATGTATACACATGTATGCACATACATGTATGTACACTGTACCTGTACAGTGTACATGTGTATAAAATACATGTACACGTTGTACTACATGTATGTGAAAATGTAAATTTTATGCAATAACTACTGTAGTTCAGTTACATACATCATGTACTGTACATGTAAATTTCTATTAAACCCTACTGCCCACGCCAAAGTCTTGGTTGGTGTGAAATACATGTACATGTACATGTACATGTAGTAACAGGATATGCAGCCAGTAATATAGAAACACCGTAGGACTGGTTCCATTCAATGTACTGTACATGTACATGTAGTCTTGCCAGGATTTGTTTGTGCGCTTAGCGCATTACTGAGTGCAGTGTCCTAGCCAGGCAGAGCACAGACTGTATTCCACTCAGTCCCCTGGAGGAGGAGGGTGTCTTAACTACATTAATCCTGATTTAATTTGGGATTCCTGCATAGCTGAATTGACATCTGCACCCACTGTACGGGTGCACTGCGCTGGTGATCAACTGTAGCCAGCATCCTAGAGGGGCTACAGATTGCAGTCGCATTATGGCTTGTCATAACGCATGCCAAACAATATGTCTGCTATTATGGAGGATTATCAAAGCCCCCTTGAAATCGATCAAGAGTCTGTTTTTGTAGATGTGTAATAAATGTACGTGTACATGTGTACTGTAGTCTATTAATATACCGGTACATGTACATGTACATGTAATGTACATGTACATGTACCCGGTACATGTATATTGTATACATGTGCAATGTACCGTATGTCCATGTAGAAGACTAAGTACATCAGTACATGTGCATGTACATGTACAGTACTGTACATGTACACATGTAGATGCATAGATGTACTTGTACATGTACAGGTACATTTACAGTACATTGTGTACACGTAAATCTGTCCACAACAGATTGTTTACATTTGATAGGCAGCCAGTACCCCTTGCTTCACACACCCACATGTACAGTATACATGTACAAAGCCACAGTCATAGTCAATGGCACCTACAGTGTACATGTACATTTGTGTACATAGTCTGTACATCTAATTCCATAACAGAAAATACATCACCTCCGATACCTACAAATGCATTTCCAATGCGCATGCGCAAGCTTCCCGCTGAAGTAAACAAAAGACGCAGTCACCCATATACACTGCACGACCCTCAAAAGCCCATGTGGAACGTCCTTCTTTTTTCAGCGCGCTGATGTGTGCACACGTCTTTTTGTATTGCTCCCCTTGCGATACACTGGACCAAGCAGTCGGACCTGTATTTCCGACACTCCCGCTATACTAAAGGGTCCTTTAGGAGAACCAACTGCAGATCTTGCGGTGGTCAATCGTCGCCCTTCGACTTCGATGTCCACTCTACCTGCCAGAAATGTCGGCTCTGCACCCGAGAGAACACTTGTGGAATTTGTTCCGGCTGGTCCGCCATGGATTGGAAGGACTTTACGGCATGGCAGGATCGCCTCGCTAACACACCGCCAGTGGTTTCTAGCTCGCTGTCCAGCGCCAGCAACACCAGCGGTGCGTCTGGAAATACAGTCGTCTCCAGCTACGATCGCCCGATTTCCACACCTTTGGAGCAACATCCTTCAATCCCACGTTCTTCGAACGAGTTCAGGGGCTACCCGACACACCCTTCATCATTTTCTCAAGCTCCCTCTTGGCCGTATTTTCACCACAATCCAAGGAATGTCGACTCGACTTATCCAATGACAATGGATCCACGTTCCATTCACATGGCCCCTCCGAGAGAGTTTGCGTATCACGAGGATTTTTACCGACCTTCCCCGGACGCGTACGGTTCTCGTCCTCGTTCACGGTCACCACTTCATGCCCCGGAGACGCGATCAGAGTCTTTTTCACATAGTTCTGACGACTCCGACCAGGACTTTACCGAACGAGTGAATATGTCTATGGTTCACCGAGGGAAGTTAGTCATACCTGAAATGAGCAGATTATTACAACTTCCACTCCCTTCTTGTGAGGAACCCTCTCGTGCATCCTTCCGACGAGAATCAGCTAGAACCCCTCCTCCACCCAAACTTACTACTCCAGTGGACGCCTTTTGTTCTGACATCATTGAAGACGCTTTCACACGCGTTCAAAAGAAGAGGCGACTGCAAATACCGACACAGGAATCTTCTCTATTTAGATCCTGTACAGAGGACTATGAAAAGTTCTTCACTGTTCCATCCATTTCTTCTGTAGTAAAGGACAAACTACGTTCAGGAAAACCCTCGAAGAAGAGCATTTTTCCCGATATGCGTACTAAGGACTTGAACTCAGCACTTGAGCGATTAGACCGCCATTCACGCCATGGAGCTCAAGTCTGCAATACCTCCATTTTGTTATCCGACGCTCTAGCTAGGAGTTCCGAGGATCCAGGTACAGTTGACCCTGATCTCCTCCCTGTGATGTTCAAGTTCCTTGATGACTGTCTCGGATCTTGCTTGCGGGCCTTTGCCACTACCTCAGCTATCTCATCTTCACTACGTCGGTCACTAATCATGGACCAGCTTTATTGGCCGTCACAAGGCTCAAGAGAGCGCATGGAAGAACTTCCTCTCATTGGCGAGGATCTTTTCGACTCCAAGTTTGAGGAGGTCTTGCTTCAAGAGGCAAGGCGTTTGAAGACGGAGGAAAAGATAAATCTGCACCGGCGTCCAACAAGCAGACCCACCGTGCCACCCACTCATGTGCCTCGGAAAGACAGCGGAAACAATCGGACTAATTTTCGCCGTTCCTACCCAAACCAGCCTCACCACGACGGCTAGGGCCTATCAACGCCCCCATTCCTCAGCCTCCCCCAGCTTCAATCGCCCGACCCGGGGTTTGGGGACTCGAGGGACTAAGAGACAATGACGTCACAAACAGGCTCGTCATTCCTCCCTCCACCTCAGGACCGGTAGGGGGACGTCTTATGGGTTTTGCCCACAACTGGTCCAGAATTACAACAGACTCATGGGTGCTTCAGACCATATCGTCAGGTTACCTCCTCGAATTTACGAGCCCACCTCCAACCATTTTTCCAAGTCACCCTACCCCAGTACCGGCCGACCCCGACAAGAGACTTTGTCTCGAAAGAGAAATAGATTCCTTGCTACAGAAGAGAGCTATTATCCCTGCCCCTCTTCAGGCAACACGGGGGTTCACATCGACCGTCTTCCTAGCTCCGAAGAAGTCCGGCGAATGGCGACCCATTATCAACCTTCGCCCTCTAAATGCCTTCATCCGCCCCAGACGGTTTCGGATGGAGACCTTAGCTACAGTCCTCCAGTCTCTTCCCTAGGGTTGGTGGGCTGCATCCCTGGACCTAAAGGATGCTTACCTCCATATCCCTATCCACTTAGACCACCAGAGATTTCTTCAATTCAGATATCGAAATACAACCTACCAATTTCGATGTCTTCCCTTCGGCCTGTCTACTGCACCCCGGGTCTTCACAAGGATCACCAAGGTGCTAGCAGCAGCCCTCCGTCGTCAACAAGTACATCTCTATGTCTATCTGGACGATTGGCTGCTGGTCGGACCATCTTACTTAGCCACCCTCCAGGACTTAGCAAAAGCCATCCACCTCACACAGGAGTTGGGTTTCATTATCAACATCGAGAAATCCAGTCTGGTTCCTTCTCAGAACACTACCTTCCTGGGAGCATCCCTCAACATGGTGTCAGGCAGAGCGGTTCCGTCTGTGGATCGCTGTATAGCCCTAGAAGAATGCATCCACCTCTTCCTCTCCACTACAGCACTACCAGCCAGGGCCTGGTTACGTCTTCTTGGGTTTATGGCAAGTATGGTGGACATCGTGCCATGGTGCAGAATGCAGATGCGTCCTCTTCAACTCCATCTACTGTACCACTTCCGCCCTCGGTTACATCACATTTCGACATTAGTCCCTGTGAATCCCCTAATTCGATCTCACTTGAGATGGTGGCTGGAGCGGCAGAACCTGGCCAGCGGCACAACGTTCCCGCGCCCCCAGCCTACAGCAACCTTGACCACGGATGCATCACAACTTGGATGGGGTGCCCACCTGGGAGACCTATCTGTAGCAGGAACCTGGTCCCCTACAGAACAGCACCTCCACATCAACATGCTAGAACTCCTAGCAGTACAGAAGGCCCTCCATGCCTTTACATCAAGAGTAGAAGGTCATCTATTACTGATAAAATCGGACAACTCCACAGTGGTGTCATACCTGAATCGTCAAGGGGGCACACACTCCCCCTCTCTATGCATGCAGACTTGGAGTCTCCTCACCTGGTGCATCTCTCATCAGATTTCTCTTCGAGCTGTTCATGTAGCGGGAAAAGAGAATGTCATTGCGGATGCCCTTTCACGGGGTCGAGCTGTCCCCACCGAGTGGTCCCTTCATCGTGCCACGGTGAAACAGGTATTCAATCTTCTGGACACACCTCACATAGACTTGTTTGCCTCACACCTGAACAACCAACTTCCAACCTTCTGTTCCCGGCACGCTCATCCTCTAGCCTGGACAGCAGATGCCCTGAGCTTCAACTGGACAGGCATCTTGGGGTATGCCTTTCCACCAATATCCTTACTAGCACGAGTTCTCGAGAAGATCAGCAAGGAAACCTTCTCCATCTTTTCACTTCGGGTCTCCAAGTTGCCACAATCCGCAGCTACAGATCGGCTATTGGAGTAGTTCATGATGGGTTCACCGATGGTTCCAAGCTGTCAAACAACTTGTCCATCTCACATCTGATCAAGGGCATGTGGGTAGAAAGACCCCTTGCCAAGCAGCTTGCCCCTTCCTGGGATCTCACTGAGGTCTTACAGAGGCTGACAAGACCCCCCTTTGAACCGGCTGGGTCTTCAACTCTTCAACATCTAACAATTAAAACTGCCTTCCTTTTAGCAGCTTGTACAGCCCGTCGCAGGAGTGAACTTCATGCACTGTCAATAGAACGAGGCCACCTACGCTGGGAACCAGGTGGTGTTCGCCTTATTCCCAGGATTGGTTTTTTAACCAAGAACCAGTCCCCTCAGTTTTCACCCCCGGACATTTTTGTCCCGAGTTTAACTGCCTTCTCAAGCGTAAAGGAGGATAAACTATGGTGCCCTGTACGAATTTTAAAATTTTATGTCTCACGTACGAAGGAGCTGCGAGGGGATGTAACACAGCTCTTCATTACAACAATTCGCCCTTATCATGCAGCCTCCAGGACAACGATAGCCCGATGGATTGTACAGGCTATTTTACCAGTCTCAGCTTCGGAGCTATGTCCCAGCAGACCACAGGGAGCAGGACCTGGCGTGACAACACGACAGAAAGAGTTTCTACCAGCTCCTACGCCTAGCGAACCGCTAACGGCGCGTATAGCGTCTCAGGTTCCTTTACAGCCACCACAGGTGCTTTTAGCATCTTCCAAGGCTGAATCTCGCCCAGTGCCTGGTCCAGCAGCAAGACAGGGGGAGGCTCTCCCACCTACCGATACCTCCTTACCAGGCGAACCGCTAACGGCGCGGGCAGCGTCTCAGGTTCATTGCCAGCCGCCACAGGTGCTTTTAGCACCTTTCCAGGCTGAGGAGCCACAGGTACAAGCAGTACCTCTTATGGCTTTGGATGAGCCCCATCTTCCAGCTTCGGGCGGGCCGACACCACAGCAGAAGAAATCTCATCCTCTGGACCGGCCAAGACCACAGAGGTTGTCTTCAACCTCAGTCAAGGCCCACCAGACCAGAAGCATGACTACGTCATTGGCTCTGTTTCAGGGGGTTGCTATTTCAGAGATCATGCAGGCAGCCTGCTGGAAGAATGCATCGACGTTCACATCGTGCTACCTGCGGGACGTCCTCCAAACAGACGGCCGCATGGGCAGACAGGTGCTGCATTCAGCGGCGCGTTCTGCAGCCCGGAGATGCCATGAGGCCTGTCCTTCATCCTCGTAACGAGTGGTTTGTGAGCACAGCCTTCTGGTATGTCTTGACAGTTTTCTCTTAATGTCTGGTTCCCCAGACGTAGTTAAGATTAAAACTCTCCAGGGCTTTACACTGCACAACTTTCCCTCCCCTTCTCCTTGCGGTGCTACTCTGCATTTGTAGGTATCGGAGGTGATGTATTTTCTGTTATGGAATCTCCCCAAATCCATGGGGATTTCCTATTCCATTAAGAAAATACTCACCTCCGATACCATCCCTCCCATGATTAAAAAAAAAAAAAAAAAAAAAAAAAAAAAAAAAAGAAGGACGTTCCACATGGGCTTTTGAGGGTCGTGCAGTGTATATGGGTGACTGCGTCTTTTGTTTACTTCAGCGGGAAGCTTGCGCATGCGCATTGGAAATGCATTTGTAGGTATCGGAGGTGAGTATTTTCTTAATGGAATAGGAAATCCCCATGGATTTGGGGAGAGATCTCCACATGATTCATTTTTTGATATTTTTTTATATAAGTGCGAAGTTGTGAGAGCACCTTAAAGGGAAGTTACATGTACACCAGTGCTTTTTACACCAAGTGGAAAATTTCTGGACATTCTACATTAATTTTCAAGCATTACTACACGGTATCGATCATCAGGAAGCTAATAGAAGGATCATAAATTCTATGAATTTGTAGCACACGGAAAGGTGTCGTTTTCGAGAAATTTTGAAAATTAGTGTACACTGTACAGTATGGATTTCGTCCACAGATGATTGTTGGAAACAAAGATACCTTTTTTACAAAGGAGGTTTTTTGCCAGACCTGGGATGGTGAGGGTTAAGTGATGGCGTCCCCCTGTATCCTGTGGGGTTCTTGTCCTTGGTCATGACCAAAAAGTACCGTGGTGATGTTGTCATCATCGCTTGCATCTTAATATGACCGGCACGGCAGGCTAGTTCATAGAGAAGTTTAAGAAGGTTTGCATGGTGAAAGCACAAAGACGAAAGTTTGCGATAACACCAGGGCTCGACCTTAGCACTAGCCCGACGGTCATTGTCTAGTAAAAACAGCTGCGGGCTAGTAAAATGCACCACTTTGCTAGCCCGGCGGACTAGTAAAAAGTAGGCAGCGGTGTGGAGGCAAAAAACAATGCGGGCGGGGATGACAAAGTAGAAACTAATAATTTGTTTTACTTGACCTAATACCCCCGGTAACCTTGTATTAAATTCAATATCAATTATACAGGGCTTGTAAAACTTGCTGCGGGCTAGCAAAAAACTCAATTTACTAGCCCAGTGGGCTAGTTAAAAGAAAAACCTTAAGTGCAAGGCTTGAACACCATAATTATACAGTGCATGTAAAAATTTGTCAACTCTTTGGAGATGGAGAAGGCCTATGGCTCTGACAAGAGCCGATAACTCAGCTGGTGGCTCATTTCAGAGCCGTAAGTGCTGAAAATGTACTCCATCATAAAGAGTTGACTCACACTCACAGGTCTAGTTGTTGTAGTGGCCTTGTGAACTTGTGAAGACAGGGTCTCTTCTGTGAACATGTAGGGCCCCCAAAAAACCGGAAAAACATTTCCTATAAATGATCTGCCATACCGATAGTTACATGTACATGTAACTTAGTGACCAATCCTGTCCTTTTGTCTTTTTCTTTGTGCTCTGCAGATCCACAAGATTCCTGTTGAGGAGTGCTCAACCTACACGACGTGTGAGGAATGCCTTGGTGTTGGGAATGGAGTGGGAGATCCGTACTGTGGATGGTGCTCACTCAAGAAGAGGTACAGTACCGGTAGCTGTGCTGTGCATGTTTCAGAGTGATCAGTGATTTGTGGACTAACTTGTACCTACTGTACAGTACCTGTATACATGTATGTACAGTACATGTACATTGGAAATTCTGAAGCCGTGTCCGCACTGGACTCAAAATGGGTAAACTGACCGAGCAAATGGGGACTGTAAATTGACAATTTTAAGTCCAGTGCGGACAGCCCAGGAAATTTTCCTCGCAGGTAACTTACCCGACTCAAATGGATAGTTTAACCGACCAACTTCTGCCCGGTTAAATTGACCAGGTCAGTTTAACCGAGCCGAAAAGTCCAATCCGGACACAATGTCTCAATAAACGACTCGGTAAACGACCACATCTAGTCCGGCGCCGGCGCCCCGCATTGCCTCGATACCACGTGACGTGTCCCTGTACACAAGACTCGTGCGGGCGTGTGGTAGCAACGTGACTACAGTACATGCACATGTACAGTGTACATGTGTGTGTACAGACATCCGGTGAAAGGTCACCACGAAAGCACCCTCATGCGTTTGTTTGCGCCAGTCGGTTAGTTTTACCGATCGTCTCGGTTGGTTTACCCGAGTCGAATAGTCCAAGTGCGGACGCTTGGAAGATTTACCCATTGGAATGTTACCCACGTGCTCGGTAAAAAATAAGTCCAGTGCGGACACGGCTTAATCATACTTTTGAAGCATATAATACCGGTACATACTGGTACATGTACTTTACCGGAAAGTCTTGATACATTGTAAGTCAAATCTCAAGGGAACAGGCTCATCATTTGAGTTAAGCAGAGTTTAGAGTGAAGAGAAGTTGTACATGTACATTATTTTTTCTTCAGAAGGCAATAGAATCCTTGTTTAACTTTTTGAGTCATCAGAGTTTGACTGATCGAGATTTCATGCAGTACGTGTACCGTACACATATCATGTGCATGTACTGTGCATGTGAGAAACCGTTCCATCAGATGAGTGTCGGGTCCCTCGTTCCATCGCTCAGTCAGCACCAAGTCATTGCCGCCGCTCGCAGAAGAATGTGTCTGTTAGCGGGCCTGATTACAGTATCTGGGCCGGTTCGTCCTCACTGAGGGTCCTGTACTGATACTGATTGTGATAGAGATCAGTGTCACATCTCTCCGCAGGTTCACACCTCAAGTGAGAAGTGGGCATCGCTACCAAGCAATTGTACAAGCGATTGACTCTCCGGGTATACGTACAGTACCAAACATCAGCACGGAAATCTTCTCTCCAAGCGTTTACAGATTTCACCAAATCTTTGGTGCGCATAGGCACATATGGGTGTGCTTTTTTCTCTCTCTCTCTATTTCGATTCCCTGACAGACTCCAAGCCGTGCCTATGGGTTGACCTTATAGATAACAGAGAGTCAGATGGTATAATAATGGTACAGACTGGAGTCCAACATACCGTAATAAGTGTGAATCATGAACGAGGAGGATGCCGGAATGTGAAATGCCACATGCATGTGCAGCTGGACATGAAGATCATTATCTTGCAAAGGGTAATCCTGACATGACATGGGACATGTTGGAGTTATCATCCACATACATGTACACTGCAGGCCTGTAATCTGTCATTTCCTTCTTGTTTGTATTTTGGCAACTGTAGGCGTGCATATGTACATGTACCCATGTACATGTACATGTGTACATGTAATGCAGATTTACATGTACACCTGTACATTACAGTAATTTACACATTGTACACTACATGTGTACATGGAATGACCCATAATTACATGTACATGTACATGTATGAACCGGTACATGTACATGTACATGTACATGTACATGTACAATGTACATGTGTACAGTGTACAGCGAATCCTTTACCTGTCTACACATACACATGTACAGTACATGTACATGTACGTGCATGTGTACAATGTATGTACCGGTAGTACAAAGTACGGTACTGTACATGTACAGTACATGTACATGTACCTGTACAAATTTCCATTTCAGCCTTCACCAATTGGAAGCTTTACATGTACCGGTAGGTCAGACTGGTCAGTATCAGACCCGACTAGAGCATTCTGACTACCGTACTAAGATTTCTGTACATGTACATGTACATAGGCCTACATGTGCACATGTAGAGGGAGACAATGCCTCATCATATTCACAACTTCACAGCTGCAACAACTGGGCTAGAGACAGCCCGCTCATTTGCACCAGCTTCCCTCCAAAAGCTGTACATGTACATTGAGGGTAAGCTATACATTGCACCAAGTGATGACATGTACATTGTACATGTACAATACAATTGCGCAGATACATACATGGAACGGCATGTACAACTGTACACACATTTTTCAGGCCCTTGGACAACCTGTCTGGGCCCCCTGCAACTGATGTGCAAACATTGTGTGCTGTGTACATGTAGCAGGGTTCTCCCAATGTACATGTATGTGTACCGGCCTTCACCAGGGCTTAGTACTACAGGTACAATGTAGTCTACAGGTATGTTGTTGGCACATGCTCACACTGAGAGGAACAGATCAGGCCTGGATTTCACTAAGCCTTACAAAGCATCATAACAAAACTTACGACGGATAATCCATTGTCAGTTATCATAGGTCATGATTTCTGTGCATCTCCCATTGCCTTGCGATGGATCCTGAAGTGACATGTACGATGAGGTTGATGAAATCGACCATGGAACTTGTTTTGAGTGTGTGGACGTGACTGGAAACATAGTCTGAATGGTGTTTGAACTTTGAAGCTCAATTAAAAATCCTGATCATTTGCGTGAGTGGGAACGCCCCTATTGAAATCACTGGGGCCACAAGTTCCTGATGTGATCACAGAAATCATGCGCCTCATTTCTGACATGGGTACGTTCTAATTGCATCTCTCGTGGTGCACATACATGTACATCACACATGTTGCTGCAAGGAGTACGGTTAATCCCAGATTCTTAGACGAGTTTGCTGAACATGCGGCTTTAAGATTAATTTAAACATGTACATGAGTTAGGGGACGATTTCGCGGCTGGTTCAAATAAGGCGGGGGAGGGGGACTAGCCGGGATTTCATGGGAGTCTTTTGAGCGATTGCCTCCGCTCCGTCTCCGTGTTGATTCAGCACCAGAGTGTTCACATTCTAATGGAGGGGGGGGGGGGGTGCAGAACGAAAGAAAAGAACTTGGCATTTAAGGCAAACCGTCGTGTTTAATGCACGCTACATATCAGTAAATCCCCTGAATTTCCTGTGACTTAAAGTAATCACAAGGATTTCCCATTGCTCAACATAATATATGGAGAGGCACATACTTGTACATATACATGTACATGTACAAGTACATGTACATGTGCATGTGCATGTGCATGCATGTACATGTATGATGTACATGTACACATATAACCAGTCTTACCATATACCCATACTATACATTTACATGTACATGCACAACTGCATCATCTACATGTACATGTATACATGTACATGTACATGTTGACATTTATTCCCCAGATGACTGGGGAGGGATGGGACGTGTAAGGGAGGAATTGTGCAATACATGGTGACATTTGGAGTCTTTCTGTCTCCCAGATGCACAGTGCACATGAACAGTATGTAAATAGGAACCCTGACAACATACAGGAGAGCACCTGAGATGAGGAGAGCTCCCTGTGGAACATTGTACTGTACACTGTACAGTACTTGTACATGTACATGTACACATGTACAGTACATCAAACGTGATACTTGGGCATGTGCCTTTGGTACCATACATTGTACATGTACATGTACACCTGTACATGTACTGTACATGTATATGTGTACATGTATTCGTGAGCTTAGTGATAAGTCATTATGATGTATACATGTACATGTACAATGTACATGTACATTTGGGACCAAAAGTGTTTGTACATGTACACACATGTACTACAGTACTACTCTACCTACCGGTACACGTAAAAGACCAAACTGCAACGATTGGACATTTACAAAGACACGACATGATAGCAAATGCCATGGAATCACAGCTTCCATTCACAACAAGCTGTACACACCTGTACATGTACTGTACCAGTAGTTGTTTGTTCCACGGCTGTACACATGTACCGGGTACATTCACATTATTCATCACATGTACCGTAAAATCCCGGGTATAATGCGCATCCGTGTATAATGCGCACCCCCAATTTTCGCCTTCACCGAGAGAAAAAAAAAATCCGTGGCATGGATTGCAGAGTCCATTGTAAAATTGTTTCCATCCCACAGTGGGAAGGATGATCACCCTCCGAATAAAAAAGTCCATTATTTCGAGCCTGGTCCAGGGGGAAAAAAAGAAGAAGAGAGCATACAGTGGGGAGGATCCTCACCCTCCGAATAAAAAAATCCATTTGAGCCCAAGTTACCTCGCCATGACCCAGGAGAGTTTGCGGTGGGGAAGATGAATGAAAGCTCCACTGTTGAAATGTGATAAAATGTAAGGTCGGCTTCCCTTAAAAAAAAAAATATGTCTATTGACTGAAAAAAATCTTCCACAGTGGGAAGGGATGATCGCCCTCCCAATGAAAACATCCATTTGAGCCCAAGTTACCTCGCCGTGGGAAAAACCAAGCACAGAAAACTTGAAAATCTCACAGCGGGAAGGATGATCGCCCTCTGATTAAAAACATCTATTTTGATTTTGAGTCCAAGTTACGTCCCTCGCAGTGGGGAAAAACCGGAAGAGTTTGCATTGGGGATGATGGTCAACAGCTCCAATTAAAAAAAAATGTGATACAATGTAACAATACATTGGTTTCCATAAAAAGTGTCCAGACTGAACAAAATGCACATCCATGGTGGCTTCACAGATATGCCTCCATTTGTTTCCTTAAAAAAAAAATGGGAAGGTTGATCACAGGAAGTTCGCCCTCCTAATACATGTAAAAGAAAATCAGTTTGAGCCCAAGCAACCTCGTGGGGGAAAAAACCCCAGGAGAGTTTGCAATGGGGACAATGATTGACAGCCCCATTGTTAAAATGTTATACAATGTAAGGTCGGCTTCTGTTTGATGACTGAAACCCATACTGGCAGGACATAACCATGTATAATGCGCACCCCCAACTTTTGATCTCTACAGGTGAAAAAAAGTGCGATGTACGTACATGTGCATGTACATGTACATGTGGACGTACATGTGCAGTACATGCAGCACATGTTCTGTGAAGGCCTTTGCATTCTTCTGATCAAGCGATGAAAGGTGCATCCAATAAGCAAAGTTATAAGCACTGTATAAGGTTACATGTCAGTGTAAACCCTTATTTGACAAGCCTCCTCCCTCTCCCCTCCTCTGCCCTGCCCTGCCCTCCCCTTCCTCCATGATTTCATTGCATATAGCCTTCCCATCTAAACATTCCTGCCCATCTGGCAGTCTGGGGTTCCCTGCTAACTGCCCTGTCAGTCACTGCCCCAACCATCAACCTCAGCTAGGCCCCCACTAAAAATACTCCCTTCCTCCTCCTCCTCCTCCTCCTCCTCCTCCTCCTCCTCCTCCTCCTCCTCCTCCTCCTCCTCCTCCTCCTCCTCCTCCTCCTCCTCCTCCTCCTCCTCCTCCTCCTCCTCCTCCTCCTCCTCCTCCTCCTCCTCCTCCTCCTCCTCCTCCTCCTCTTCCTCCTCCTCTTCCTCCTCCCCCTCCTCCTCTTTCTCCTCCTGTGGTGTTGTACTGTTGTGTATATAGAGAACGGCCCCTGCAAGGTTCCCTTTCTTCCTCCATCCCCCCACTGTCCTCGGGAGAACTGGAGTATGGGGAAAACATTCCCCACTTCCCGGAAATGCGTACAGTATATATTTCGCAAACCCCCTTTTGACCTCCTCCCAGCCTTGTTACTGTACTGTCTCTGTCTCCCCTCTGTTTGTCTGTCTCCCCTCTCTGTCTCTCCCTCTCTCTCTGCCTCTCCAACTCTCTCCCTGCCTCTCCAACTCTCTCCCTCCCCTCCCTCCCCCTCCCTCCCATCCCCCTCTGCCTCTGTCTCTGCCTCTCCCTCCCCCTCCCTCCCATCCCCCTCTGCCTCTGCCTCCGTCTCTGCCTCTCCCTCTCCCTCTTCCTTCATCTCCCCTCCCTCTCCCTCTCCCTCTCCCTCTCCCTCTCCCTCTGCCTCTCCTCTCCCCCTCCCTCTTCCTTCCTCTCCCCCTCCCTCTCCCTCTGCCTCTGCCTCTCCCTCTTCCTTCATTTTCCCCTCCCTCTGCCTCTCCCTCTGCCTCTCCCCCTGCCTCTCCCTCTCCCTCTCCCTCTGCCTCTCCCTCTCCCTCTCCCTCTCCCTCTTCCTTCCTCTCCTCTCCCTCTCCCCCTCCTTCCCTCTCTCCACCCTCTCCCTTCTCATATTAACAAGGCAATCTATTTCCAGCAACTGAGTGACATCTTTTTGCTGAGGTCAAACTGACTGATGACAACATAATACCCTGTACCCTACATGTACATGTACATGTACATGTAAGCATGGAGGAAGGAAATAGGAAATACATTATTGTATTTCCTTCCTCCATGATGTAAGTTACAGGGTATACTGGAGGCCCTAATGGGGGTTTTGCCGTCTGCATGGACTAAAAGTTATTAGTGCCCATGTTCAACATATTAAGCAAGGGTGCCCTTGTTTTGGCCATAGGAGCATTCCCAGCGATTTCTCTAAATGGCCGCATGAAGGAATTTCATGAAACCGTATTAGAAATGCTGAATGAACGGAATGAATAGGGCGGTATAAATCTGGGAGGATTAAGAGGACAGGTTTACAACAAGAGTGAGGTATTTGGGAGGAAGGTCTTGGATCATGGAGCAGGTTTGCACAGACGGCGGCAGCAGGGGCCCTTGTGGAGCGGGTGGATTGAGGATGTGTCCTAATCACTGAGGCCTTAATCCTAATCCCTTAATCTCTTCCATCCTACCGGCTGGGGGATATCCTCCAACATCGGGCCTTAGTTCTACCGGTACCTGCCCCCAAGGTAACTAAGCCTCTGTCCTCTGTAACCCCTCCACTGTCAAATCCTCTCGCCATCTTAGAAGTTAGCGGCATAAATCACATTTTTTTCAAAGATTTTTTCCTTTCAGAGTAAATGTAAAAGAATGTCGCCAACTGCTTACCGACATGAATGGCCACGATGCAACTCTCAAGAATGCAGAGAGGCTGATATTTCAATCCTAATAGGACCTTTCTCAAATAGCAGAATCTGTTTCTGCCTTGCTAGGACTAAATGGGGCGCTCTCTGTCAGAAATCTTACACCAGAGTGAGTGCCGGGTTTTTTTCCTTCATGCTTGCAGGTCTGGGATACTTGTAAAGGTAGCAAATAAGCCGCGTCTGCACTGGACTTAAAATGGGTAAACTAACCGAGCAAATGGGTAAATTGACCATTTTAAGTCCAGTGCGGACAGCCCAGGAAGTTTTCCTCCCAGATAACTTACCCGACTCCAGTGGGTAGTTTAACCAACCAACTTCTGCCCGGTTAAATTGACCAGGTCAGTTTAACCGAGTCGATAAGTCCAATCCGGACACGACGTCTCGGTAAACGACTTGGTAAAAAACCACATCCGGCGCCCCGCACGTTATGTTACTGTATGCAAGACTCCTGCGGGCGCAGGCTAACAACGTGTTTGTGTACCTACAGTACATGCACATGTTTATGAGTCGGTTAGTTTTACCCATCGTCTCGGTTAGTTTACCTGAGTCGAAAAGTGCGGACGCCGGGAAGATTTACCCATTGGAATGTTACCCACGGGCTCGGTAAAAAATAAGTCCAGTGCGGAGTGCGGACACGGCTATAGAGGATTGAGAGTTGGTATATCCTTGGCAAGGGTACATTTTGTAGGGCTCTGAAGGTGATTGAAGATTCTGTATTATGCATTTGGTTTTTCTTGATCGTTCCAAATCTTCAGGAGATTTTGAGAGGATCGGCATGTGTACATGACGATAGGGCCGTTCCCACTACGAAAATAATCGCGATTTGAACCGCGATTCAAAACCTGGGGTTTTTTTGGTCGTGTCCACACAGGCCAAAAAAATCACATCACAAAAGATTGCGACCCGATTGTGGTTAGCAGTTGTGGTCAAACGGAGGCTGTGTTCTTGAGGGTGGCCCACACAGAGAGACATATAAATAAGCACGGCAATTCCTGTCAATCACACCATGAGCGGTGCATTGTGGGATTAAAGAAAACCTGGTGCAATTCAGTGGAGCAGTCCCACACACACCGTGTTACAAAGAAACATGATTATTTGATAAAGACTCACTCTAAGTGGAGTCCGAATCGCAATTCAAATCCCACTGGTAATCGCATTTTATTGTGTCCACACACGCAAACAAAGTGGAGTTTGAATCGCGATCCAAATAATCGCATTTATTTGGTGTATTGGAAACGGGAGGATTTGTAGTCAGGGCTTTTCCCATCCAAGGATGTTCACGCCGAAATGTTCAATCTGAGCCAATCCCGTTCATGGTTGGAACATTCGCCGTACATGTATCTCAGACTTACTGTACTTTCTCACTGGAATCCTATTCAAAGAGCACTAAAAAAAGCCTGATGAGAATGTGCACTATCCAAATGCATGTGTACAGATCGATGCCTGTACTCCACTGTAATATGCTCCTTCCTATAAATGCTCTTGTGCCTGGAGCATCTGAACAGTTTTTAGAATAAGTCAGAACCCTAATTTTGCATGCACACGCACTGTGCTACAGACACCCGCTACAGGAGGATTGTAATACTCAATGTACAGTACATGTACTTATGTACAGTACATGTACTTGTGTACAGGACATTATGGCGGGGTGTTTTCCCCACTGCAACTCCCCACTGCATCCACCAATATGCAGAGTACATGTACAGTATGTAAGGCAAGTGGGTTTCACTTCATACATGTACATGTACGTGTACATACATGTACACGTACATGTAAATGCACTTTGGACCCAAGAGTTTATACATGTACATGTACATGTACATTATGTACATGTACATGTATGTATGCACATGTACCGTACATGTACATGTACAATGTCCATTACAGATACCATATACAGTATGTATTTACACACAGCACAGAGTAGTACAATGAACATGTACATGTACATGTACCGGTACATTACATGTACACATGTACAAATGTAGGTTGTTGATGAAGCTACAGTACAGTACAGTGTCAGCATATCCGAGTCCAGCGTACCATGCCATTTACTTCTCCCTGAGTTGCCTGCCCTTTCTGGCTAGCGTACAGTGTACATGTACACAATGTATCATCCCAAGGGCTCAAATTAATGAAACTTCTCACACGTACATGTACATACATGTACATTCTGTATGTACATGTACAAGTACAATGTACCGAACTCATTTGATGTACCGGTACAGTACATGTACCGGTACATGTACAGTGTACATGTACTGTACATGTACATGTACATGTACCGGTACATGTAGGAATACAGCAGTACACATGTACGTGATAGTACATGTACACATACTACGTGTACATGTACTTTACATGTACAGTTTTGTGGGTATGTTTGCAATGGTAAATTGTTTTAATCCAAATATGGCCTGACGTTCCGATCTTAGCTTGTCCTTTCTCAAAGGCAGAGTATTGAATTGTAAGGACATGTACAGTGTACATGTACCGGTATGTGTCTACCGTCTAACCCTTTTTGGAAGCAATCTTCACCAGAAGAGATTACATTGTACACCACATGTACATGTACATGTAATATACATGTACACTGTACATCATTACATGTACATGTACTGTACATGATAGATTAACAAATTATGAGTTACATGTACATGTACATGTACATGTACATGTACATGTATACATGTACATGTTTGTACTGTACACGTACTGTACTGTACAAAACTTCTCACATGCATGAACATACACACTCCATGTACATGCTAAAATTGTAGAATTAGACATAAACCTGTTGCATTATTTTGTTCTTTTGTATACATGTACAAACTGTACATGTACCGGTACTAGTGTACCGGTATTTGGTGTACTGGATGATTGAAGAGTCCAGTATCCTCTTTATTGAAAGAAAACAAAAACACCCCAAAACAACGGACAACTACACAAAAACCCGCTACAAGCTTCTTAGATAATGGTACGCAGGGAGTTGTCTCATCAAGATATGCACACGATGCACCTTCTCAGTCTGCAATGCTGGATATCGGGAGATGGGGGGAGGGGGGAGGGAGGGGAGGGGGAAAACCGTTTATAGCAACTGATGAATGCTGTCACACTCGGCTGCACCCAAATTGCGCCGAAGAGAGTGGCCTCCCAAAATTGGGATGACAACATGTCCGACACGCGCACTCAGGCCTGGAGCCCTCTTGCCCAGGCTGTGTTGTGACAGCGATATATTTCCATAAACCCGTTATCTGGTTACAGTCCAAGAATGGATTTCAGGCACACTCTACGTGTGTGTGTGTGTGTGTGTGGGTGTGTGCGCGCGTGTGTGGCCAGGGAAAGAGTGCAACTGTAACTCTAGGTCGGCTGAGAAATGTTGGTGTGTTTTATGGGGGTTTTTTTCTTTCTTTTTTCGCTGAAATTCCAAGAAAATGCATCCCATAAAGACTGTACACTGTAGATGCAAATATAGACTTCAGGCACTTCATCGTACAATGTACATGTATGCACGCTGGAGTAATGCAATACATTACTGATGCGGTTATGGGACAAATGTCCATGGGGAATTCCAGGTCTCCCTCCTCTAAAGAAAACCTCCTTAAGTCATATAGAAAGTTGAATTAGTCTTGACAACACCTGATGCCATTGTACACAGTTGATGAATACTCAACATTGAATGCTGTCTGGCTACATGTGTACATGTACCGGTAAATTCCAGCCATTTCCAACATTTTCTTTCCCCAAACAAATAAATGAAAAACTTGTCTGGATCTTTTGAAATATTTTTAAAAAGGGCAAAGAAAACTTTGACTGGAAGTGGAACCAGTACTTCTTGTTTTGCGTACATACATTGTACATGTACAATGTACCAGTGCTCTTACCATCTGGGCTATCCAGCCCTTAGATGGCGGCCTTCTCAATTAGTCAACTACAGTACACCTGTACGGTACATGTGCATGTACAGTAGTCTATGAACCATTGAACCGTCAATTGCCGTAGATCTCCAGGGATCAAGGCCCCTTCGTTTTTATTCAGATTCACTCGACCAATCGGTTATTTTTGTTCCAGTGTTTGATTAGCTGGGAGGGACCTTGAAGGTTTGCCAGCCAATACCAGGTGAAATTACAATGTGCAACTGTAGACGCCAGACACTACAGTAACTCCACTCATGATCTCTTTCGTTAAGGAGTTAGTTAGGCCCTCTAAACTGCGCTGATTTTTTGTTATGCAATTCGCCCCAAACAAGGCTGAAAAGCCACTCAAGGGTAAGGGCTAATGGAAGAAGGAGATAGAGAGGGGCTCAGGAAGGCTGGAGATAGGAATTGACAGAAAAGTCGACCAGCATTTGCACCATTTTTTGTTTGTTTCTTACATTCATACTGTATGAATGTCAACAAAATCAACAAATGTGTACATGTATCTTCTTTGGTGTGGTGAAAATTAATGCCAAGTCACAGTTAAATTGTGATGAGGGTATTTTGAGCTGTATTGATTATCATGCAGATGGGCATGTTAATAAATTGCACACGCGTCCACTGCACAGAGTGTGCAGGTTTGTGTGAATGCTACATGTATGCACACCTGTGATGGAATTATATTTACATGTACAGTGTACTGTACTGTAGCCATAAAATATTTGTGTTTGTTTGTATCTTTGTAACCGATGCAGTTGTACCAGGCGGAGTGAGAGTGAGTGTGCAGGGTCAGAGGACCAGTCTAACCTGCGCTGGCTGGGCAAGCTGGACCAGTGCATTGCCATCCTGTCTGTGGATCCACCCAATACGCCGAGCAACGTCACTCAGGAGGTAAAAAAAGAACGAAGGAGAAAGAAAGAAGGAAAGAAGGAAGCCAGGGAGAATGAAAAAGGAGGGGGAAAGATTGCGATGGTGGCCAGGGGTGCCCTGATCTGTCCATTCACCCCCTCCCCCTCCCCTTCCCCCTCCCCTTCCTCCTCCCCATCCCCCCTCCCCATCCTCCTCCCCTTCCCCCTCCCCATCCTCCCTCCCCATCCTCCTCCCCTTCCCCCATCTTCCCTCCCCTCATCGTAGACCCCTTGCCTGACTGGACGGTGGAGGATCTACCCCTCATTTCAATCAGTCCTGCATGAAGAGTCAAGAGACTTGAAGTGCCTGGATATGGGGGGGGGGGGGTTACCAGCATCTGTGGGTGTGTGTGGGTATGGGTGAGGTACAGTAGTCTACATT
The DNA here is from genome assembly GCA_949987565.1 of Luidia sarsii. NCBI lineage: Eukaryota > Metazoa > Echinodermata > Asteroidea > Paxillosida > Luidiidae > Luidia > Luidia sarsii. The sequence goes on along the minus strand of OX465103.1, from coordinate 6,393,440 downwards.
CTGGCTTAACAGCAACCTATTCTCCTTCCATACTTCAATTTAAGCCAGATATCCGGGATCCATGCCCCCAGACCTCGAGTCAAATGTTCCATATTTGCTGTTCGACTCAGTTGTCCCCGAATTATTTCCCAATTAGTTAATAATTATCTTTCCTCTTTTTGGTATCAATCAGAAAAGAAATGCCAGCGTTGTCCCCAGTTGTTGTGGATTCCCCTACCTCTATTTCCTCTATTTGCCTTCAAAGTACAGATCTTCACATCCTGGTTAGATAGGGGGTGGTGATGGGGGCGGGGGGGGGGGGGGGGGGGGTTTAGGGGCCCTAATGTTCTTCTGTGTTAATAGCGTGCATTGTCTGTTCCATTGGCTTTGAAATTGACGCCCGTCTGCCTGCCTGTCAAGGTTAGCCCCCCCCCCCAGTCTGTTTGACCAAAGTCATGTTGTGGCTCTCATGAGGGCTATGCCCTGCACGCACCATGCACTTTACTGTGGTTCTCCGTTGAGGAAGTGGGCTGTTGTTGGAGAGACAACGGCGCCTTTTGTTTTGTGCGGTGCTCAAACTCGCCGCCGATTGCTGGAGGTGGTCGTCCCCCCAGTAAACCCCTGCGGTTGATCACGCACCATCGCTGACAGGCATTGTCTCAACGAAAGGATGTTGCATGTCGTAGACATTGGATACGTGTAATGGCAACCATATCCTGACTTGCTGGCGATATTTTTGCAGCGGGATGAATGTACTGTACAGTGTACTCTGAGTCATATAAATGACAAAGGGCTTTTTTGAAAACATTTTTGCTGCGCATTTCGTAATCAAAGGAAATCTGAACTATTTTTGGTCACCGGGCCTATTTATAATGGGAAACGTGAGCCTGTGTGCTGGCAAATAGAGTCTTGTTAAAGTCGCCATACTATCATGGCCCAGAAATGGCATAGATTTTTGTGAATATTTCCAGCCCCCCCCCCCCCACAACAAGTCCCAAAAAATCCTGACCACATAAACAGTATTAATGACAAGTGGAAGGTTTGCTCTGACGCCATGCAACCCATCTTTGTTGAGAAGGAGTGTGTGGCTCTGAAAAGAGCTGGTAGTTCAACGTTTTGGGCAGTGTGTACCGGTACTCTGCCCGTCGTCATGAAGGAGATTGCAGTCTCCTGACGACGAGCAGAGTACATGTACACACTATCAGAAATGTTGAGTTGCTGTGCCGGCTCTTTTCAGAGTCACAGACTCCTTCTCAAAAAAGATGTGTTACAGTACATGGTGACACCGCAAACCTTCCACTTGATACTCCCACCGTGCAAACCTTCAAATCTGATCTAATATCAATGCCATAGTCAAAAATATTAAGTGACACCGCAGTTTGTTTAATGTCATCATTAGCAGGGTAGGCAAATCACCTTGGTAATGCAATGCCCCAGGTTTTGCGTGGAGTAAGCCACTGCAGTGTGAAAAGGTCTGTCACTGTTTGCCAGGAATTGCCAGGGACATTGTTGCTGTGGTGAAAAAGCCTTTAGTTGAAGCTAGTACCAACTTTTTTTTTGTGTATCCATGTAGTTAAAGCTGGTGACCAGAGGCCTGCCCCAGCTGGATCCAGTCGGAAGCCACATGTACCGCTGCAGGTTTGGCGACCTGTCAGTGCAGGACGCCACCGTCGACTTCACCACCACCACCTCCGAGGTCCGCTGTCTGACGCCGGCCAGCAACCAGTTGCCGCCCAAAGTGCCAGGTAAACACTGTGGGCATGTAGTACCGTGGAACGTCGCTATAGCGAACATCCCGGGATCCATGAAAATTGTTTGGTATAGCGGTCATTCGTTATAGCAGTTGCGGCCACATATCGGGCAGAATTCAAGATGGCGTCTGTGCATTAGAAGTGCGCCCTCTTGTGATGAGTTATATCAGTTTTATTTGTGTGATGAGTCATATCAGGTTTATTTGTGAAGCATAGATTAAAAGTAACTTTCAAGTATTTAAAGATGGAGTTTAGACTTAATTTTCAATATATCCCGGCGCCCTCTTTTGACCATTGTTAGTTTTGGTCTGGTGCCAACTTTTCCATTAATTGAACTCTACAGTGCTGAATCAACTCATTATTTATATCATTCCTTTGAGCACGAGCCGATCAGGTACAGTGTATGTATACATGTACAGTGTACATGTACATTGTACATGCCAGAATGTCTTTGAGAAAGGTCCTACTAAGATAAAAAATGTCAGCCGCTTGTACCGGTACAGTGTGTACATGTATGTATATTCTCTTTGGAGATTTGCACCATGGTACACAAAGTGTACATGTACCGGTAATTGAAGTCAGTAGGTATACAGCGGTAATATACCGGTATCCCTTATGCATGTACAGTACATGTACATGTAAATGCGTGGATGTGTGCACCAGTGTGACACCTGATCTGTGCCATTGCATTGGATGTGTCCCACCAACCTTTGTGTCGCCCTAAACCCTCTCGTTCCACTTTTCATTGCCATTTCCTTGTGGGTTTTGGATTCCAATCACTTTCAAATCAACCTAGGGTCCATGGTTCCTTCCCCCCCCCCCCCTCGCCCCCCCCCCCCCCCTCCACAGATTGGGAAATCAGCCTCCATTTGTAACTTGACACCGTTCTTTAGGATTGTTGCAAAACGACAAATCGATTCCATCTTTAATGCCACAGTTGTGTGGAGGGGGCAGGGTTATGCTCTCTTTGTGTTAACGTATACTTGAGGATATTGCATACATGTTATTGTACACAAAATTGTAAATGTACTCAAAGGTACACTGTATGTGTACATATATTTTACCCGGCACAGCATAATGAAGATTAGCCCCCACTTTTGAGATTTTAAGATTTTCTAATGATGTGAAAGAGTATACCATTAGCTTTCAAATGATATCAAGTTTATTTCCGTGTGAACTTTGTTGGAAATAGTACAAGGGGACTTCGCTCGTTCATTTGGTACCAGACACAATGTAGCAGCGCCAGTCTTACTCCTCGAAAGCGGCCATTCAAAACTTTACATTTTCATGAAAATAGTACACAAACACTCCCCCGAAATCCTTGTTTTTTTTCAACATTTAGGGACGGATTTCGGAAAAATCCTTTGGACATAATATCCTCCAATACATTAACTTCCCCCCCCCCCCAATTTTTTTTTTTAAATATTCAAATTGAGAAGATACTTTGACTTCAGGCGTTGTTTTCTCGAAAAGTGTTTTGGTCGGATATTCCTCATGTTGCTGTGCCGGGTCACATATACTGTAGATGTACATGTACATGTTGCCCTCGCTGCGAAATCCATTATTGACTTCCTCGTCCCTTGCGCAACCCAGTCAAATGCTCCGGTCTCTCACCAGAAAAAAATGATGGATGCGCACCCACACATCATTGGGGAACGAGTGATCTATCACAAAGGAATTGGTACGAAGAGTATTGCAGTGAAGGGTTTGTGTGCCCGGTTGAAAGTTGATACTGCACTTGTACATGTACATGTATATTTGGGCCATGATTGCATGCAGTAGATACAGTGTACATGTGCATTGCAAAGAGGCACATACATGTACATACAGAGATCAACTGGCAAGTTTGCATGTAAAAATAATATTGCGGTTTCTTGGCTCCATTGCTCAGTTACAAAACAGACTTGAAGCAGTGCTACATGTATGTTGCATGTAATATCACAACACCAGTGATATTGCATTGTAATGTTCAGCTCCCAAGGTACATTACATGTACAATGTAACTTTATATCAAGCTGTATATGTAACTTTGCCATAGAATGGCATCAGATATTACACGTGTACTTTGTACATGTATTTGATACATGGATGTTTACAGTCGGTTTCAGGTTTCTCGGTTATGATACTGTACTTGGCTACCGTTTGGCTATACTTGGCTACCAGTTACCTATAAAGCTGCAATGTAAGATGTTTGGATACCAGTTGGCTATTATTGGCTACCAGTTACCTAAAAAGCTACAGTGTAAGATGCATGGATACCAGGTGGCTACACCTGGCTACCAGTTACCTACAGTATAAAGCTGCAATGTAAGATGCTTGGATACCAGTTGGCTATTCTTTGCTATCAGTTACCTATGGAGCTACAGTGTAAGATGCTTGGATACCAGTTGGCTATACTATCCATGGCTAAACACTACATGCACTTGGCTATTGGTTGGCTGTACCGGGTAAGTGGAAATAGTTGGTTACCAATTACCCGGTTGTTATAAAGTTGCCCACCCGTTGGCTATAAAGCTGTAAAGTGTAATACTTGGATTCCGAAGTCCTATATGTACAAATACAATGTAAGTGCCAATGCTTGGCTGCCAGTTGGCTATGACGTTGAGATATTGGGCTGACATGTGGCATACAAACTATCGGTAAACTGCTTGTTCACCAACTGTACCGTACTTGTGTATGTACATGTACATGTACATGTCTATAATACTTCCTCTTAATGATAGAACAATGCAAGTGCCCGCCAAGTATATCTGGTAGCAGCTTGCATGCTCACTATAAAGTGTGGCAAAGAAAGTACATGTAGAGCGTTGCTTGTGTAAACCACGAGTCCAAAGACCAATTGAGTCCAGGGGATGCACTGAGTTGTCTCAAGCTACCGGTACAGTACATGTACCGTTATATGTGTACATGTTGTACATGTACATGTACCTACAGTCCTACGGTACTTGTACCATCTCCTGTACATGCACACATTCTGATGAGTCCAGAATGGCACCAACGTAAGCCTCTCCACCCCACAAGCAGCTACTGTGTTCACGTCAGATGGCCTAGCCTAGTGCTGCTCAGGAGTGGCATCGACTGGTACTGTAGTGCCGCAGCGCTGGGGAAGAGGCCAGATCTCCCAGGATTAAGGTCTGAATGTGCTCCCTCCCCCCCCCCCTCCTGCCTGACATGAATAACTTCCTTAGCTATTCCCATTGCTTCTTGGGATGCCAGGCTGTGTATGTAGCGAGGGCGGAGGGCGAGGGCAGCCTTTCTCTGACTCATGCCCATTTGACTGGCCCACCACCCCTCCCCTAGATAAAAAAAGATCAAGCTAGCGAGCCCCAACTGGTTGTACAGAACCTTAACAAGGCCCTATTATAACACAGGTAGACCCAGCGGAGACTGCCTGGAGTGGCGTTCCAGATCTACGCCTACACATCATACGCGGGTACTAGTCATCGGCTATTGTTTCTTTATGCCTCAGTGGGCATGACAGGAATAACATTATGGTTACCTGGAGGGCCTTTTTATTGGGGGGGGGATACTGCCTCGTCATTCCCAAAACACAGCATCGCAATGAGTAAGGGAGGGTGGGTTTTTCTTTCACGATGCTACCCTATGAGTATGACTGAACAAAATCCACATTGTTGTCGCATCAGGAGAGTTTTTTTCTGTCTGGTCCGAGGGGCAGTGTGTGGCAACCGAGCTCATTGGTCGAGGCTCGAGACCCGGCCCATGTGACTTCCTGCGATTACTTATGGCGGCTTGCCAACATGGTGGTTTGTGCCTCAGCTCTCGTGATGTTGGCCAGCATTGAATGTTGCTCTGCTAATGTCCCCCCCCTACCCTTACATGTTGTTTTTGTTTCCACCAAAGAAAAAGCAAAGAATTTGCTGGTGGAGTGAAAATGTACATAATAGCTGTGCAGTGAGTTTCAGGATGATCAACTGTGTGGATCGAGTGCTGAAAATCAGGATTTTTTTTTTTTAATTGATAAATGAATCATTAATGTACTCAGATGCCTGCAGTTCCTGTCTCAACCACAACCCCCCCCCCCCCTCCAGAAAATAAACCAACCCAACGAATCCAAAATATGGCTGTTTACAGTACAGTACTTCATCCTGCTAGATTTCTCACAGCCGATCCACCCCGTTGAAAAGCAAAAAAAATGAATGAAAGAGAGGATCTCCATATGCTTTGAACTCTGCAGTACTGGTACTTACTTTTACTTTTACCTATACTGTATGTCACGTACCGGTATGTACATGTACGTATTTGCAAGCTAGAGGTATGCTGGGTCCAAGCTGAAGATGATTGTAGATTAAACCATGATATGTGATGACCTTGCAGATGTTTAGAATGTCATACCCTGTACAGATACCCTGTCTGAACCTGCTCCTGCATTGCATAAAGCATGATCAATGCCACTATCATGTATACTGAAGTACGTCTACTGTATGTGCTGTACATACATGTACATGTACATGTGCATGTACATGTGCATGAGGCACCCAAGGCCTTTTTACACCACATGTACAGTACATTCCTTTTTCACACTTGTCGAAACTTGGGTCCACCCCTTGTAAACTCATCCCAAAAAATTTGCACTGTGTCAATGTTTTGTGCTGATTGGTTCACACTGCTGGAGAGCACAAGGGTCTCTAGAGGGGTAGCAGAAAAGTTTACACAATGTTCTTGTTTCTATGAGCAAAGAATAGCTGCCAACCATTCATATTTGGGATGAGTCATTCCTCTCTTCTTCTTTTTTTTTTTTTTTTTTTTAATTTATCACTTTTTACAAGATTCTGATTTTTGGCTGGAAATGTACACATGTATGTATTCCTATGTAGTTTGCTCTGTGATTCCTCTGTTTTAGCAGAAGTACATGTATTCCTAATTTCCTGGCAGCTACATGTACATTTATTCAGTCATGCATAACTACCCTTTCACCTTCAATGAAAGGATGTATTTTGGGGTCTAACTGCATATCGTACATTCGAGTGTATTTCAGATGACGGCTGTTCAGTCATGTGTGCCATTTTCACATACGGATTGAACATTACTTTTCGCGCAAAAGTCGTGTAGTGACTTCTCTGTCTGCGCCCACCCAGAACGACATTATGGGATGCTCACACATGGCAGCCGACTGAGGGAACGGTTTTTCAATGCCACGGCATGTTGCCACTGCGCTTGGCTAGGCTCGGCCGGGCCGACGGCAATATATCATCGTGACAAGACACCCTGTTTCATTCCCTGACATGCCCTCATCCCCCCAAAAAACAGGAAATGAAAAAATGAAATGAAAATACCGAGGCGGTCTGATAGTTGGGGAGGAGATGGCCGTGGCAACTCACTCTTGGCCATGGAATTTGAGCTGTATGGTCGTCATGGGCACTGAAAACATGCCTGGCGCGAAGTGGTTGATAAATCAGTCGAGGAGAATCATTGCACAGAGTTATGATCAGAATTAATCATGTGTACAGTGTATACCTACCCCGGTAAGTGGAAAGAAAGAAAAACAGAAATGTTCACCCAAAGATTTTCACCTATCAAATTAAAAGTTTTAGACTTTTTTTATACAGTTTGAATATTCACCCCCATTTTTATTTCTTGATATACAAAATATGTTGCAAACTGCTTACTGACTAAAATTACTAAAATGCAAATCTTAAAATTTAGAGGGCCTGACGTTTCGATCCTAGCAGGACCTTTCTCAAAGGCAAAGACTTTTTTTTCTTTGCCATTGGTAGTACCGGTACTAGTAGAGTATGTCTGAAAGTGAAAGCCATCAGACTTGAATTTCTCCCTGGGCCACCAGTTGTTCAACATTTGGTCGTGGGTTGGCCTGTGCTCTGATCCTAGACAAATGGCGAAACATGGCCGCACAGCAGACACTTCCAATGAACTGAAGCTGGATGCCGACAAAGAGACTCGTCCTGTGGTTGCGTCAAAGTTATTTCCACATCTTGAATGTCCCATTGAACAGTCGCAGGCAAAACCCCCCGAGTGGATGAAAATTAGATACGACTTGAAGATGTGCGTGGTGGAAATACATGTACTATGTGGAAGGGTTGCGGTGACACCATGTACATGTACATGTAGCACGTCTCTTTCAAGAAGGAGTGTGGCTCAGGAAAAAAACACCGGTAACTCAACGTTTTGGGTAGTGTGTACTCTGTCAGTCATCATCAACGAAAATTGCAATCCCAGAAGATGTATGGTTTCCCCACCCAACTGGCCAGCTAGGCCAGTCCAGATGGCCTTCAGAGACAGTTCGGGCTGTCCCTTGGCCAGTGGGCTTCATACTCAGCTGAATTCAAGTTGAAGCCTTGTAAACAACAGTGTAGTCTTTACTCGCTACTTGTACCTTCACCTTGAAAAATCTGAAATCTCTTCTATTCTAGATGAGAGTAGTATTCTAGACTTGCTACCGGTACCTTCAGTTCAACTCACTCATGATTTGAGTGATATTCTAGACTTGCTACCTTCACTGTGAGTGATATGGTATTCTACACTTGCTATCTTCACCGTGAATCATATTCTAGACTTCCTACCGGTACCTTCACCTTGAATAGCCTGATTCTTGGCTTGCTACATTTGTACCTTTTCCACAAATAGCTCATCCATTCTTGACTCCAGTCGCTCAATGCTAAGACCCTACGTGTCTGTGTTTCCCTCTTTCCCTCCGTGCCTCCTCTGCCTCAGGATTCCTGCGTGTGGAGCTCTCCATCCTGGCCACGGAGACAGACCTGGACATAGTCAGCACCCCCTTTGACTTCTACGACTGCAGCACCTTCAGCAGCTGCCGCGAGTGCGTGGGCAACGAGTACCAGTGCGACTGGTGCATCTTCCAGGGCAAGTGCGTGGGCAACTCCAGCGGCTGTGAGCCCCAGGGCATCATCTCCAAGAGAGAGGTGAGTCTGCCTTCATTTCCTTTCCCTCTAGCAGCCTTGATTGGCTTTTTGGAAAGCTTGCGGTAACTCTGTGTAAAGCCATTTTTCCACTGGACTTATTTTGGTAAAACTAACAGAGACAGTGAGTACTTTCCCCCCCATTTTTTCCCCCCAAGTCTAGTGCAAATGGTGTGGGTAAACTTTCCTCCATGTTACTTTTACCTGAGTCAAATGGTTACTACCGGTAGTCAGGGTTAGGGTTAGGGTGAGCACATCAGGTCGGCCAAACCCTCACTGTGTTACATGTACATTCTCACGACACCAAATTGTGTCACACAAGAACCGTTACGAGGGAGTTGGACAAGCAAACTGATTCGGAAGGGCAGCTGGGGTAATATGAAAACTAATTCCAGTCAAATAAAACTCATTTATACAGTTTGAAAAATTGGCAATGAAATCTTTGACTGGACTTGGATTTGAACCAGAGACCTCTGGTTTTGCGTACCAGCGCTCTTCCCATTTGAGCTGTATATCTCCAGGATCCCCCCTTTCATTCAGATGCAGACAACCAAATAGTTGTAAATCTGGCTATGGTACATGTACATGTAGCTCGTGGACCCCACAAAGTGGATGCAGCTTTTTCAATTCAAGTCAAACATATCGATGAAAAAGCTGACTTGGAAATTTTAAACAAACTGAAGACATTTTTTTTTCAATTTGTTCAAAAGTTCCCAGTCAGTTATTCATCGATTTGTTTGATTTATGAAATTTGTCAACTCTGAATTACACAAGTCAGACCAAATCTCCCTGACCATTCAATATCAGATATGAGTGTACTGGGCATAGAATCCCTTGGTCACAGTAGTAATGCTGTCCGTCTAAGCCGTGAGAAAATGTGGATGAAGCGTCTTCGGACTATTCAACCACATGGTCTCAACATCCAGGAGGGTAATGACTAACACCATGCAGCTTTCTGATAATCCTTCTTTTGTGTTCACTCCTTCACACTTCTCTCTTTGATCTTTCCCCCTCTTCTCACTCATCCCTACCCTACTCCTTGCCCTTCCCTTTGATCTCTCCCTACCAGCTTTACTCTTTGTCCTTTGTTTCTCATCCGTGTCCTATTCACTCTCTTCCCCCTTCCTTCGTGTACATGTATATGTTTTGTCCTTGTCACTCTGCCTTTGAGAAAGGTCCTGCTAGGATCGAAACGTCAGGCCCACTGAATTTTAAGTCAGACCAATATTGGGGGGAGGGAACAAAATTGTGGGGGGGGGATGTTTCTTAAGCCATTCCACCAGAATGTGAAACTCAGGTACATGTACCCGATCCGTCTCGGAAACTGCCACAGACTGGTGCATTCACGTTTCCGTTTGCTTAATCCCCTCCCATCATGCCCAGTTTCCACTTCACTTCCCATTCTTGTTAAGACTTGGGTGATGGGGGTGGGTTGGAGGGGAGGAGGTTGGAGGAGGAGGAGCCCCTTTTTCTCAGAAATGCAGAAGCAGGAACAAAAATGTGTTCAGCATTATGAAAAAGTCCCCCCGATGAAGACAGGGACAGCCGTAAAAAGTTCTGGCGATCTTTACCGGTTTCCGACTCGTGCATTTCCCATCAATCCTCAGCCTAGCTTTCCCAAGGAGGTTGCTGGTTTTTGATTTAGCTGAGTTTTTGTGGTTGTTGCTTGACTGAGCAAGATGTGGTGCTGAAACGCTCCGGTATAATTGGTCCCTTCCTCGACGGGGGGTGGCAAATTTCAGGGAGCTGCTTAAGCACCAAGATGTCCCCAAAGTGCACCAAGCGCAAGGAGCCTCTGCTCGAAGGAAGTTGCCCCGCCAGAGTTCCACTCGTAGGTTGCACCAAGCATCCAGCGCTTGGATCTCAAATCAAAATGTAATAAGCAGTTCAGCACTGCGCGATACATTTTTGTGGTGGGCAGTCTTGTTTCAAGCAGGGAAGGTTTTTTCGCGCTCACAGTAAAAGGTTATCGTGCTTCAGCGACTTCATGACATTGAGCTCCCCCAAGTTAACCCCGGTCTTTGAAAAAAAATGTTCACCTTGGACGGTTGGGCATGTCAATCCATTGCTGCTCTGCTTCTCTGCGGCTTCACTGCTCTACTGCACTGCTGCACCGCTGTTCAGCTCTTGTGATTTGCACACATGTAACATTCTAATTGGTCTCTCTCTCTCTATACATGTGTATATCACTCTCTCTCTCTCCTCCCCCTCTCTTTCGCCAACCTTCTCCTTCCTCAACCATCTCTGCGAACCGTCCTTCCCAAACTGGGGATCGTAATTCACAGCACATGGCCATCGTCACGCCAAGGGGGAATAATTGGAGAGCGGACCCACGGGATGCTCTCTCTCTCCCCCCCCCCTCCCTCCTCCAATCAATAAGTGACAATGATATTTTGATTGGGGACTGCTGTACATCAGCCGTGGTCTTGCTAGCCAGGCATGACTCGCAAAGAGAAGAAAAGAAAAATCCCTCTAGCGTTTCATTCTGCCCCTCCCCTCCCTCCTCCTCACTTATCTTGGCGGATAGAAACAACATGGAAGCTGTTAATTTGGCCATTGTGAATGTCATGATTCATCCTGTTTGCCGTTACCAATGTCTGTCTTCGTTCTTGTCTACCTTTCCCGTTTGTTATGTACTGGTGTAACATGCAAACCTGCCTACTGACTAAAATACAAATTATATTAACATTTATGAGGGCCTGACGTTTCCATCCTAGCAGGACCTTTCTGAAGAAATGCTTTTGAAAATGTGATCCTGAAGTACGGTACACTGTTCGAAATGTCAAGTTCCTCCGGTTCTTTTCAGAACCACACATACAGTACCCACAGGAGAGAATTTTACATGGTGTCACCGCAAACCTTTTACGGTACTCCTGCTATTGTCACCATGAAAACAGGTCTTCAAATCTCATTTGAAAATGTGATCTTTATTCAATATTCAATATTCAATATTCTGCCATCCGATTTCTCCTTAAACAAAATAATTTAATGGGCCTGACGTTTTGACCCTAGCAGGACCTTTCTCAAAGGCAGAGTGAGAAAGGTCCTTTGAGAAAGGTCCTGCTAGGATCAAAACATCAGGCCCACTCAATTTTGAGATTTGCATTTTGGTAAATTTAGTCAGTAAGCAGTTTGCAACATTTCTCCTTAAACACGTTAATTTACCCAGGAATAGGAGTGGACTGGATTTGGATGGGGTTGGGTGGGGTTGGGCGGGTTTGGGTGGGGTTGGGTGGGGTCGGCAAGGTGTAGGTGGGGCCGTGGGGGTATGTTTGAGACAGTACAGTATTAGGGTGACGGAATAATGGGTTGTGAGGCAGTAGCGAGCCATGACATCTTCGCTGTTCCAGCTTTTTTGTTTTCATGTACTGTGTACTGTGTACTGTAGACTCAGTGCACGGTGGCCGTAATGAACAAGCAACGCCGGGCCCTGCAGTGCTCTTGCCTCGCTCTTTGCCGATCACAACTCGGGGCTGGGTTTCCGTAGCGCAGAGTCGAGCACCAAAAGTTTGCCGAAAAATCCGGACAAGCCGGCGAAAGGCGTTCTCGATTTTTTGACAAGATCATGTTGCCATCTGAAGTTCCACTTCAGTATTTTGTACTGTGTAACCACTTTGCACCCAGCCACATTTCAGTGCCAATGACCGACCGCCACATTTTTTTTTTTGGGGGGGGGGATGATGCCATTTTCAAAACTCACTAAGCTGTCTGGAACAATGAAAACCTCTGAAATGAATCGAGAGCATTCTCTGCATGTAACCAAGTCATATCAATTGAATGTCTGTGTGGATTTTGCCACACTACATACATTGTATACCGGTAGTTTTATGATTGGTCTTTCTTTATCTATCTCTCTCTCTCTCTCTCTGTATCTACATGTATATCTCTCTACCACAATTCAGGGATGTCAGACTTCCACAAATTTCCAGATTTATGGAAATGGCATGAATTTATTTTTATTTTTTATTAATTTATTTATTCCTTTTTTGTCATGTCATTTTTTATTCATATGTCAAACTGGAATCCCAAACTGCTCAATTTTATCTGTTAAAACCCTAAAAACTGAGGTGTGCCTGCACCCCTGCCGTGAATCTCGCATCACATCTCTCAGTCGTGTAAACACCCGCAGTTGCACAATTGATCGGCCTTCGGTGATTTTTAGGAAACGACTTTGTCGGTCATTTACATCCCTGATAATTATATCTCTCTGTCTCTATCTCTCTATTTCTCTAAATTTCTCTTTCAGTGTCTCTACATGTACATGTATCTCTCTCTACAATATCTGTCTGTGTCTCTTTTTCTGTCTGTCTCACACTCACTCTATTTGCAATTTCACGTATAATTTTGTCTTGATGTGAATGCCACCTGTCAGGGCTATGTACATACTTTGTTTTTTTTATACCTCTTTGATGCTCCAGGGTGTGTCTGATGTGGAGCAGTCCTGCCCGCGGACTGTCAACGATGGCAAGGATATTCTGATTGCCGCCGGGGTTGTCACTGGCTTCAATGTGTCCGCTGCCAACCTGCCTGCCCCAAAGGTACGGCACAGTCTTGCCAGAGAGGCCGTCAGATGAGGGTGGCGATGGCAGTGGCGACGATTGGGGATTCCTAGTGGCGGTACTCAGGGTTCCAGTGGTCAAAAGGCATACATGTAGCTGCCAACCATTCCTATTTTAGAGGATTCATTCCCTTTTTTTTTGGTAAAAAGAATTTATCAGTTTTGCTCTTGACAACAGATTCTGATTTTTGGCTTGGAAATGCATATGTGACCCGGCACAGCATAATGAGGAATAACCCCCGCTTTTAAGATTTTGAGATTTTCTAATGATGTGAAAGAGTAACCGGTATACCATTAGCTTTCAAATGACATCAAAATTATTTCCGTGTGAACTTTGTTGTAAATAGTACAAGGGGACTTCGCTCATTCATTTGGTACCAGACACAATATAGTAGCACTATTCTAACTCCTCGAAAGCGGCCATTCAAAAAGGCAGGAGCTTTACATTTTCATGAAAACAGTACACAAACACTCCCCGAAATATTCGTTTTTTCAACATTTAGAGACGGATTTCGGAAAAATCCTTTGGACATAACATCCTCCAATACATTAACTTTCCGAAAATACAAAAAAAATAAAATTGATTTTTAATCGAATTGAGAAGATACTTTGACTTCAGGCGTTGTTTACTGGAAAAGTGTTTTGGTGGGATATTCCTCATGTCGCTGTGCCGGGTCACATATATATGCATTCCTGTGTAGTTTGCTCTGTGATTCCTCTTTTTTTTAGCAGAAGTATTCCTGATTTCCTTTAAGATAGGTAGGCAGCTATGCAGAGGCTATTTACGAAATGAAGGCTTAGGCTGAGCTTAGGCTTCAGTCATATTTCTCTTACGTTTGATGATGTCACTGGCATCTAGAATACAAGGGTTTGACCCCCAGTTTCTTGGGGAATACTCTGTACTCTGTATAAGCCAATGAACCTTCAAGTTCGGCCACAAACCACAACCTGGATTGTCAGGGTTTTTTTCCAGATAGATTCAAAGCCTGGGCCTGATCCATGGATTCGTAAAGGGCCATAAAAAAAACCCAGAAGTCGCGGAATTTGCAAAAAAAAAATTCAGACCTGGAAAAGTCATGAAATGAATGTTTATGAATGCATGTTTAAAAATAAATAAATAAATAATAATAAAACAAATTCCTATTCTCATTGCTGTTTTTCATAACGCCACTAATCTGTTGACTGGTTTTTGTTGTTGCTTGGATTATTATCTGCCATTGTAGGCCGACCACGCTGGCTACAAGTGTGTCCTGGAGTATGAGGACCGGACTGAGCAGGTTGTTGCCATCCGCCACAGTGAATCCCTTCTGGAGTGCGGGCCTCGACAGGTACACAGGGGCTAACGAATGTCAGCGCCCAATCTCATAGGAGCCGCTTGAACAGCAAACTTTGCTGAACCACTTTGTGCTAGGACCTCCGAATTGGGAGTGATGGTGGTGTTGCTTTGCGCCGGGCTCTCCCACTCCGGGCACCACTGTTGCCCAAGCTCTGTAAACAAAGACTCCCGACAGCCTGCAGTGTACCACAAAACAGTGTGTGGTATGGCAAAATCCACACTTTGCCAGGTTTGACTCGCTTGCACAAAAAAGTACACTCTTACTGACTTATTTCACCGGCATCTATTGTTGCCAATTGTTAATCAAACAAGCTTTGAAAATGAATTGACACGAAATGAAACCATCATTCAAAACCCCTGTTTGGCAGTTATGGGCACTGAAAATTAGGCCCGGTGCAAAGTGGCTTTACACGTTAAAAAGCTCGATCTATAAGATCGGGTGCTTATTACATCGAGCAGGGCAAACCCTCATCAAATTCTTCCCTGGCTGTTAAAAAAAAACACCCAAAATTTCATTAGTTTTCGGTCACTACACAGAGCAACGTTATGATTTTTTTTTTGATTTTTTTTTCTTTTTTTTGATGGAAGATTCAGTCTGGTAGGATTGGCCTGGACAACCCCTCCCCTCCCCTTTCCCTTCCTCACTCCGCCATCTAAAATATCCTAACTTGGCGGTGTGGGGGGGGGGAACAAATGTTGTAGATTTCCTGAAAGGCAAGCCTTCATTGGCAAGATTTCCTCTTGAATTTGGATAGCTCACACTGACAGCTGATAAACCGCTTGGTAGATTTTTATCTGGGCATGTCTTTAACAAAACGAAAAATGAAAAAAAAAAGTCACTCGAGCAAAACAAATCTATGGGGCATTGGTGGTTCAGCCGTCAGTGGCTGTCAGTTTTGACAACGATGGAAATGCATCCTGGAATCGCAGAAAATCTTGGGACTGAGGAAGAGGGTAATTTTTTGAGAGTTGTCCCTGTGCGCCGACTCCCTTGACTGAGAAGTCTCTGTACTTTATGTCTTCTTTTTCCCCTCAGTACTTGTACGAGACAGACGTGAACGACCTTCAAGTCGTCCTGACAGTTCAGTGGAACAACAACTTCAAGATTGGGAATCCAGACAACCTGGCAGGTAGGCCAAAACATTGCCAGCCCTTGGTGAAGAAAAAAAAGAGAGAAGAAATTCTTAAATGAAGAGTGATTGACGTTTTGATCATAGCAGGAGCTTTCTGAAAGCCACAAGGACAAAAATGGATAGCAAGGGGAGTCGTGGAAGGATACAGATGACAGAAAAAGGACAAAGAGGAAAGCCGGTAGACAGACCAGGGTGAGATCAGAGGGAAGGGTCGGGAGTAGGGAAGACATTAGAGGTGGAAAGACCAAAGTAAAATGATCATGACACTAAACCAAAGAAGGGTTATCAGTGAACACACAGGGTGGTAGTCATTCCCCTCCTGGATGTTGAGGCCGGTTTGGCTGACTAGTCCAGAGACAATTCCTCCTCAGCTTCTCCCGGGTCAGTATCGCAAAGGAAGATTTCTTTTGCTTTTTGAGAAAGATCCTGGTTGGATCCAAATGTCAGGCCCTCCATTTTTTCTTAAAGGTCAACTGCAATGCATTTTGGAATTCGTTTTTATTATTTCAAATAATACTATGCACTTTTTCCGAATTTTAAACTATGGGAAAGAGTTTTAAAAAATTATTTAAGTTTGGAAGGGGGAGCAGCCACGCCCCCGTGGAGGACGTCCTTGGTGACGTCAGCGGATGAAGACTCGGTCCATTACTCTTGTCGGGGAACTATTGTATTGTACGTTCGTATATACCAACAGTCAGTGCACGTTTCTCAAGAGAACCGATTTCGGGAGTAAATATCGACAAACCATGTGACACGCCAGCCAGATTTGTTGTTGAAGATTGCAGCAGTGGAATAAACATTCATTTATTCCCTGACGATCCTAGAATAAGCCGCATTTTGACGTCAAAAATCAAGCTGACAAGACCGAAATAATTCGACCCGTCAAATCGTGCAGTGCAGTGTCCATTTTGATGCTTGTTTTCACGGAGACCATCCGGGATCATACGTTTATGGTTTGGCAACTCATACGTTTATGGTTTGGCAACGTGTTCCCATCTGTGGCCATAGGAAAACTATTTTCAGAATCTCTATCCTTGTTATCGACTTAGAATTCATCTGATTCCGAAGAAAAAGCTTGTCAAAAGACGTCTCGGCCAACAAAATTGTCAGGTTTTTCCCGCCGAGAAAAAGACTGGTGCCACGCTAAAAAAACGTGCATTATCTACTGAACGCGTCAGGGAACCTCTCCGACTATCTAAGTGCATACGGCTTTCGCGGGGAGAGAAAAAAAATTCTGCGTTCATCCGGTGACGTAAAGAACAGCGCCCTCAATAACTACGAGCATAATTTTAATTAATTAAAAAAGGCTTCTAATAAGCCTGAAACACAAAATTTATGTTTGATCTGGAATTGCAATGTACCAATGAACATATTTAATGCCAAATCAGGATTTTCAAAGTTTTGCACTTCAGTTGACCTTTAATGTGAAAACGTGGATGACAAAAGATGGACCATCAGAAGAAAGCCGGTAGACGGCAGGACAAGATAGGGTAGCAAAGGGATTGATGGTGAAAATGATACCGTAGGTCTACTGTAAAGTGGGCCGTGTCTCAGTCAGCAGCCCCCCCCCCCCCCCCCCCCCCCCCCCGGCCCCAGCCTCTCTCTCCCCGTTATTCACAGGCAGCACTTGTGTGGACAGCCTATCCCGCCCCACATGTACAGTGAGATTGCTAAACCTGTTCTGCACCCACCGTAGTGCTAACTTATTGTGATGGGGGATGAGCACTCATCTCTCCTGGGGCATGACCACAGCCAAGGTGCGCTTGGTGGAGGGGAGAGAGGAGGAGGCGGAGGCCGGAGGGTAGAGAGGAGGAGAGGTGGATGGGAGGAGGTGGAGGATTGGAGAGGGAGGAAGGAAGGGAGGAGGTGTAAGGTCAAGGGGGATAGAGGAAACAATGCATCATGGACTTTGAGGACTCGTCAACTGATTGATCAGGGTTGTTGCAGATTTTCAGCATTCCTTGAGACACAAGAAGGGGCGTTCACACAAGCAAGTCAAAGCGCAATTTAATTTTTCGATTTTGGAAATGCAAAATGGCTAATTGTGTGTGTGTGAATGCTGAAGTCTCACTAATTGCGATTTGAATTGCAATCCATATCGCAGTCTGTACTGCGTTCTTTTGGAAATGGCGATATTATTTGCCGGGCTCTACGTGTGTGAATGCTATTGAGAATATAAAATCATTGAGTTACATCGCACCTTTCAGTGCGAGCAGATAAACATCCGGAGCCACCACGATGAACTGTCTGTTGCATGTCATGGTTACATTTGATAAGAAAGCCGCAAGTCAATGCGTTCTCACAGTAGCACGTTGTACAAGTGCAGTTTGAGGCACGGTATCCTGCCTGTTTGTCCCCGGGCCATTGGAGTGATTTATTGACAGTCACCCAGCCCAGTTCTCAGGATTGGTCACCAGGGCCATTTGGATAAGTGGGGGTCAGGGTACCCAGGGGACTGGTCTAGTGGCCTGACCTCTGCCCCTTTGGCAGAGGGCACCCTATTCAGTCTGGCTCCCCTCATTTCAGTCGGTGCCCCAAATTTTCTGAAACACCGATGTTCCACTGGGTGCACAGCAAGCAAAATTATATACCACAGGCCACAGTGCAAAAACATAACTCTCAATTCTACATGTACATGTTATATAGAGTCCCTCATTTTTTGCGACAACTGTACTTGAAATTGTACATGTAGTTTGAACCTTAATTTCTCTGAATCCTTTCAATGTTTGTACCAATACCCTGGTACTTTATTTTTTTTTAAGTTTTTTTTTGAGGGGTAGAATCACATGTATATTATCCCCCAGAATTAAATCATTCCTCAATTGCGATTTTTCAAACCTATTTGATGCCCATGGTTGGGTAGAATCCCTCCACTTCTGTAGCCGAATAGTATCACATTGATGGCCCAATTCTTCTAATTTTGCACACATTCCTAAGCCCATCCAAGGTTCTCTTCAGCATCAGGTGTGTTTTTTTGTACAATGTACACTGTACCACTTCCAAGAGGTTTTTTTTGCCCTTACTCGACGTGGTGGTAAACACTGAATGCTCAGTGCTTTGCCCGGTGCCTGATAAAAATATTTCAGGCAGCTCGGGCGGGATTCGAACCCGCGACTCCCGAATTCTAGTACGGACGTCTTAACCACTGGACCACCGAGCTGGTCGAGGTCGTGTGGGGGATTCGAATAATGTATAGCGGCGGGTACCGCGTGCATCATACATGTAGATATAACATGATGTTTGCGTCGAGGAGAATGTAATTCCAAGAGGTTTTTTTTGCCCTTACTCGACGTGGTGGTAAACACTGAATGCTCAGTGCTTTGCCCGGTGCCTGATAAAAATATTTCAGGCAGCTCGGGCGGGATTCGAACCCGCGACTCCCGAATTCTAGTACGGACGTCTTAACCACTGGACCACCGAGCTGGTCGAGGTCGTGTGGGGGATTCGAATAATGTATAGCGGCGGGTACCGCGTGCATCATACATGTAGATATAACATGATGTTTGCGTCGAGGAGAATGTAATTCCAAGAGGTTTTTTTGCCCTTACTCGACGTGGTGGTAAACACTGTATGCCCAGTGCTTTGCCCGGTGCCTGATAAAAAATATTTCAGGCAGCTCGGGCTGTACCCGCCGCTATACATTATTCGATTCCACCACACGACCTCGACCAGCTCGGTGGTCCAGTGGTTAAGACTTCCGTACTAGAATTCGGGAGTCGTGGGTTCGAATCCCGCCCGAGCTGCCTGAAATATTTTTATCAGGCACCGGGCAAAGCACTGAGCATTCAGTGTTTACCACCACGTCGAGTAAGGGCAAAAAAACCTCTTGGAATTACATTCTCCTCGGCGCAAACATCATGTTGTACACTGTACCAGTTGATTAGCCTTCAATGACCCCTTATTTTGAGAATAAAAAAGTTCCAGGTACACACTTTATGATAATTACTGCTGAGCAGACTAATGGTGAGCAGACTATGTCTCCAGCACACAATTATCTCACTAGCCTCTAGCCAGTGGGGATGCATTTTGCAGGTGCTGCCAATTTTTTTTTTTTTTTTTTTGGGGGGGGGGGGTTGGGTGGGAATTGTAACCTCATTCTTGTGTG
This sequence comes from Luidia sarsii, assembly GCA_949987565.1. Lineage (NCBI taxonomy): Eukaryota > Metazoa > Echinodermata > Asteroidea > Paxillosida > Luidiidae > Luidia > Luidia sarsii. The sequence goes on along the minus strand of OX465103.1, from coordinate 6,373,682 downwards.
ACCCTGCAGTGCTGTGACTTATCATAAAACCCCTTCCCTTGCCTTCTCCCATTTAGATACTCCGAGTTCGATCCCTCCAAAAAAAAAAGGGGGGGGGGAAGGTCAAAGTTCTTAACCCTGAAGGATATGGAGGTTATTATACCCCTCCCCCCTCTGGCCATGAGATGTCATCAAGTAACCTTTTTAGGGTTGAAAGAAAACCCCAGCTCTTTTGATCTTTCAAAAGCATTAATGTGTGAGACTGTGTACGTACATGTAGGTCCTGTAAATTTGATGCCCTGAATGACACTGTGCAGTGTGGATCAGAAAAGTGATTCAGTCCCTTGAATGGTCATTCAACCCCCCCCCCCCCCCACAAATTAGTCAGGTGTCTGCTTGGGGTGGAGGTCACAGTGGAATGGTACACTCCTACTGTATGGGCAGTGCACATTATCTCTCTTATAGAAGTAAGGTTTGACCTTGAAGTTCCCCCACCCACCCACAAGTTGGGCCAGTTGGTGAAGGTTTTCAACTGACCAGAGACAATTTCAACTGGCATTTGATCTCAGAGGCTGCCACTACTGATCAGCCCAAGGATCGTCCCCCATTTCCGACATGTGATTCAAAGACGAGACATTGAGACTAGTCAATTGTGTAGTAGGCCAACTAACCATCATTCATTCATTCATTCATTCATTCATTCATTTATTTATTTTTCACAGTAGAGAATCACTCTAAGCTTATACATTTCTTAAAATTTAGCGGGCCTGACGTTTCGATCCTAGCAGGACCTTTCTCAAAGGCCTTTCTCTCTGCCTTTGAGAAAGGTCCTGCTAGGATCGAAACGTCCGGCCCACTAAATTTTAAGATTTACATTTTGGTAATTTTAGTCAGTAAGCAGTTTGCATTTTTGTATATCACCTTATACATTTCTGTGTATTAAATGTAGAATATACTGTGAAGGCACCCACGAAGAAGCAGAGCTTATAAGTGTGGGCCCTTGTACAAATAGAGGAATACTTTACACATTAGAACACAATAGGTTACAAAACACTAAACAAATACAAGACTACCACAGAGACAAGACATCAAACCAAGCACATGTATGATTGTATGTATCTCTAAACCTGTTGATTTAATGCCCAAATGTATGCTTCATAATCATTTAGTGAAGGAGTTTTTCATCAAACCTAATCCAGAGGGATTGATTTGGATTTTGAAAGTTAATGTTTTTCTTATGTTTTTATAAACTGTGGGTTCCTGACATGACCTTACAATAGCACCCTCATTTTCTATAATGTGGGAAACCGGTATCCCCTCACACGGACACACGCCGTCCCAGAATAACACTGAGACCGACCTCCCCTCTGGTCGTGGCATCGCGACAACCCCACGACGGGATCATCACAATAAGGATTTTTTTAAGTTAAAAAAAATGACCAATTTCTGACTCCACTAAGAAAAAGAAGCTTAGGTTTGCGGAGACACCATGTAAATTCTCTTTTGTGAGTAAGTGTGGTTCAGGAGACTGTCTCCTGAAGACGAGCAGAGTATACTGTTCGAAACGTCGAGTTCCTCCGGTTCTTTTCAGAACCACACTTACTCACAAAAGAGAATTTACATGGTGTCTCCGCAAACCTAATTAACCTACTATTCTCACCATGCAAACCTTCAAATCTCAATTAAAAAGAAGCTTGTCAATATTCAGACCCCTAGATGACAGCAGACATTTGAATTGACTCTGATGTTTATTGCAGAGTCATTTGGATTTTAATCGGCTTGGTTGTGGTTGTTTTTTTGCCCTCTTTTCGGCAAAGGGTCAAACCTGGGCAGCACGGAGGTTCGCATTGGAACTGGAGCTGCATCCATTGCCAACCATCCAAATCCAATCTCGGTTTGAAGTCATGCAAACATGTACATGCACTCAAAACTGCTCACTGACCTTGAAGGACCCGACACACAAAGCTTGTATGTTTAAGCGGGCCTGCTGTGGGTACAGGCACGAGGACAGTTTTGAAGGTACCGCGACATCCATGTAACACTAGTCAATATTTTGTGCACCAAGGAAATTGAAAGTAATACAAACGGAAGATTGGGTGTGGGCAATCACAACAAGTTCCGCAAAGCAAACACGGTCGCGGTATTTTGAAAGGTCGGACAGAGTTTACATATCATTAATACATGTATTACTATCTCTGTGTTTTAAAAAGCTGCGTTTACAGGTAGTTTGTAGTGTTTGGCCAGTGGTTTCCCTTTTTCATATTTCTCTCTCCCCACCTCCTTCCTGGTTTGCTCGTTCCAACCTTGGCTGATAGTGCAAGGACCTCGTCATTATCCCCACAGTGCTTGTGGGGCAGAATTGAGGGCACTAGAAAGCCCCTGGATGCGAGAGCTGGCCTGGGTATCCTTGTGGGTATAGTGGCCGCTGGCTTGCTTGGCACGGACACCCCCTTCCCCACAATCCCTATTGATAACAGCTGCCATCAAGGGTCATTGAGTGGGATGGTACTACAAAGAGGGGACAGGAGTCCACACACTAACACCCTCACAATCATATGGAAATGCTTAAAACCAGCATAGATTGGGCCAGACGGAAACACCTCGAATACTATCCTATCAGTACCGGTATCACAGAATGTAACAAGTGCAAGGTTTGTGGTGACACCATGTACACATTTCTTGTGATGTGGAGTGTGGTTCTGAAAAGAGCAGGTACATTTAACTCCACATTTTGGGCAGTGTGTACGTACTCATCATTAGGAGTCTCTTGACATTTCAGATCCACACTCCGTCGTAAAAGAGATGATGTATACAATGGTGTCACAGCAAGCCTACTTTTCACTTACTATGTAAACCGTCAAATCTTATCTATCAGAGAATGACACCAAAGAGTTCCGTGTACCTATAGATTTCCAGATTTACCCCCCCCCCCCCATCACGCCAGCAAATATATAATAGACAATATGGGAAGGTCGTGACCTACAGGAAAGTAAGACTTCCGGAAATATCTGGATTTCTGGAAATGGCGTGATTTATGTTTATTTTTTATTTATTTTTTATTTATTATTTTTCATTTTTTTTAACGTCAAACTGGTATCTCAAACTACTCAATTTTATCTGTTAAAACCCTAAAAACTGCCGTGAATCTCGCAATCACATCTCTCGGTGAATGTAAGCGCAGTTGCACAATTTATTGGCCTTTGGTGATTTTCAGGAAACGACTTTGTCTGTCACTTACATCCCTGAGCCGAAGACATGGACTCATTAAAAAAAACTTGAGAAGTTGAAAGGAGCACAGAACAATACGTAGAAAAAAAAATATGCTAGGAATCGCATCTGAAGACAGGAAAACCAATAGATGGGTCATAGAACAAGCCAGGATGTTTTGGAAACAGTTCAGAAACGAAATTGGGAAGTGGGCTGGCCACATGAGCTGAATTTCAAGACAGATGGGTAAGAGCAGTTACAAAATGGAGACCTGTGATAGGCACTGGAAACCGGGGGAAGCACAGTCAAAAAGATGCGGGGATGATCTGGATAGACTGTGAGCGGGTTCAGCAAGGGTACCGGTAGGAGTAGGCAGTTGTGCCACACTCATACGGAGGCTTTCCATCTTGCAGTGGACTTACATGTAGTGATGGTGATGACGTGCCTTAGAGCATTGCTGGGCACTTGATTGTTGGCACGAGTGAAGCAGAAAAGCTGCAGTCTCAAGTGAAATATGACGGTAGTCTCAGGTTGCCAGCTGAACTGCCAGGCGAAGAACGCTGCCGTTCGGTGGAGAAACAAACCAAGATCCAATTAAACACAGTGCCAGTCAAAAGCCAGCAGTGTGTACAGGCCCTGACAACACTAGGCCTAGTGCTCATTGCTTCCTCTCTGTCACCAGACAGCTGATAGTACGACTTGTGTCACACCTTTCTTTCTTTCTTTCTTTTCTCTTAAGCCTAGTTTTGAGAGTGGCCCTCCTTTCTTGTTCAAAACTGGCATGTATCGATCTTATTACTGCAGTCTGAACCCTGTATCATCAAACTGCACGTTTACCTTTAAAAAGAGATGGTATCATTGGTATGATGAGCGCCACATTCAAGAGTCAAAGCTTGTGGTTCTTAGAGAAGAGCCCTAAAGATTGACTTCAAGTCTTTGCTGCTCTCTTCATGAAAATGTGTGTGTTTTGCTGGCCTCTTTGCTCACCTCTTTTTTTTTCGTTCACATCGGGTCAAACTTGGCAAACCTGACGAAACTCAGATTTGGAGCGGTCAAAAAAACCGCGTATTTAGGATCCGCCCTCTTTCTGACGTTAGGATTCCAGCTTGGCCCTTGTCAAAGTCCCGGCCGATCTGAGCCGGACTTTTTTCCTCCGAGGGGGGAAGCGGAACAGGGATCTGCTTTGCCCCGAATGGCACCATTGACTAAGAGTCTGCCACTTGGTACTGTAGCTATTGCTGGTTTGGGCCCTCAGTAAGAGAGAGGAGTGCGTCAGAATTGAGTGACCAAAGTGTTTTTTTTTAAATGGCCAGAGGTTACTTGTATATCTGTATTCCTTCTGTCAGCAAATGATTGCAGCCTCACACCATGGCCGGCTACAGTCCGTCTGCCGCGAGACTCAGACTTTGGATTTGAAATCCTGGTCGGAGTGAAGTCGGCCCATTCAAAGCCCCCCCCCCTCCCCCCGCCCAAAAAAGTTAAAACAATTTTCAAATAAGATCCCACTTTATGTCTTTATCCCACTTTATGTCTTTACATGTATCTTCCCTTGTTGATGTGTTTCTTCTCAGTTCACCTCCTATAAAGGAATCCGCAAACTCCAACACTGGCCGTCACCTGATCTGGCCTTAAATGTAGGAAACTCTCCATTACGGCAGCTTTCCTGGGTGCAGGGGGGGGGGGGAAGAAGAGAGAGCAAAATAGTAAAAGGAAGGCCAAAAAAAAAAAAAAAATCAGAAAAAACCAAGCAGTTCTCCAAAGCCTGACTGTGGCAAGGAGACACTACATCATCCTGAAAGAGCCTTGTTTTTTCCTCTCCACCTCAGCGAAGGTCCGGGCAGGGTTGCCCTGCTGTGTACGTAGTACGTACATAACCTACACATGTAACGTACACGGATGTGCGTGTGTGCATAGGTAAGGGAAGGGGGGGGGCACCTGCTGCCTGTAGGACAGGGTGGCCTGGAGCATCTGACTCTACAGCAGGGATCAGAGGATGTGACCTTTACTTGTCACATCCCCCTCTCCTCCTCCTTCTTAATTTCCTGTTTGATAATCGCCTTAATTTGCCGGGGCTACAAATAGGACGCTCAATGTGCAAAATACGTTGGACAGCGGTCGTTAGGCGAGCGGGCAGGCAGGTGGGTGGGCAGGCAGGCAGGCAGGCAGGCAGGCAGGCGACCAGGCAGGGCAGGCGGGCGGGCGACCAGGCAGGGCAGGCGGGCGGGCGGGCGGGCGGGCAGGCAGGCAGGCAGGCAGGCAGGCAGGCAGGCAGGCAGGCAGGCAGGCAGGCAGGCAGGCAGGCAGGCAGGCAGGCAGGCAGGCAGGCAGGCAGGCAGGCAGGCAGGCAGGCAGGCAGGCAGGCAGGCAGGCAGGCAGGCAGGCAGGCAGGCAGGCAGGCGACCAGGCAGGGCAGGCAGGCAGGCGACCAGGCAGGGCAGGCAGGCAGGCAGGCAGGCAGGCAGGGCAGGAAGGCAGGCAGGCGAACATGCGGGCAGGCAGGCAGCCAGCCAGCCAGCCAGGTAGGCAGCCAGGTAGGCAGCCAGCCAGCCAGGTAGCCAGCCAGGCAGCCAGCCAGCTAGCCAGGTAGGTAGCCAGCCAGCCAAGTAGCCAGCCAGCCAGGTAGCCAGCCAGCCAGGTAGGTAGCCAGCCAGCCAGGTAGCCAGCCAGCCAGGTAGCCAGCCAGCCAGGCAGCCAGCCAGGCAGCCAGCGAGGCAGCCAGCCAGCCAGGTAGGCAGCCAGCCAGCCAGGTAGCCAGCCAGCCAGGCAGCCAGCCAGGCAGCCAGCGAGGCAGCCAGCCAGCCAGGTAGGCAGCCAGCCAGCCAGGTAGCCAGCCAGCCAGCCAGCCAGCCAGGTACATGTAGGCAGCCAGCCAGGCAAAGGAAGGGAGTTCAAGGTGCATGTTTGGGGTCTCTGAACCACCTCCCCTCCCCTACACCCACCCCCTTTAGAAGTGAAGTCCCATTTTTGTTTACCAGTGATGCTAATTACGCATTAATGTTTGGAACAAAATGAGATCCCTGTCTTTCCATTGGTAAAGGTACATGTAAATGTACTACATCTACATGTACATCTACATGCATACATGTACATGTAGTAATCAAGTCAGGCATCCGGTCTCTTAGCTGTGTAGAAATAATATAGCAAGTGAGTGCAAGCGGGTGCGTGTGTGATTCTGCTTTGAGCCGGTGTACTACCAAACCCTCTCTGTTGACTTGTACATGTTGATTTGTCTGCCTATTGTACTGGCAGAATGATGAGATGGAAATGGTTGGGGATTTGCCTTTCAGAAAAGTCCTGCTATGATCATCTGGTTTCTTTCTGCATTTACATTGTAGTCGCATAGTGATTGTTGAGTCTTTTCACCCACTGACAGACAGTGCTACCCCTCTCTTTCTCTCTCTCTTTTGTCATCTCTCTCGCTTTCCTCTCTCCCCTCTCTTCTCTCTATCTCTCTTTCTCCTCTCTATCCCCTCTCTTTCCTCTGTCTCCCCCTCTCTTTCATCTCTCTCTCTCTTTCTCCTCTATCTCCCCTCTCTCTCCTCTCTTTCTCCTCTGTCTCCCCTCTCTCTCCCCCCTCTCTTCTCTCTCTTTGTCCTCCCTCTCCCCTCTCTCTTTCCTCTCTCTTCTCTCTCCCTCTCTCTTTTCTCTCTCATCTCTTTCCCCTCTCACACCCCCTTTCTCTTTCCTCTCTCTCCCCTCTGTCCCCTCTCTCCTGTTTCTCCTGTCTTTCCTGAATCTCCTCTCTCCCCTCTCCCTCTCTTCCCCCTCTCTCTTTCTCTCTTTATCTCTTTCTCTCTCTCTCTCTTTCTCCTCTCTCTCCCCTCTCTATCTCCCCTCTCTCTCCTCTCTTTCTCCTCTCTCTCCCCTCTCTCTCCCCCCTCTCTTCTCTCTCTTTGTCCTCCCTCTCCCCTCTCTCTTTCCTCTCTCTTCTCTCTCACTCTCTCTTTTCTCTCTCATCTCTTTCCCCTCTCACACTCCCTTTCTCTTTCCTCTCTCTCCCCTCTGTCCCCTCTCTCCTGTTTCTCCTGTCTTTCCTGAATCTCCTCTCTCCCCTCTCCCTCTCTTCCCCCTCTCTCTTTCTCTCTTTATCTCTTTCTCTCTCTCTCTCTCTCTCTTCTCCCTCTCTCCTTCTTTCACCTCTCCTCTCATTCCAAACATCTCACCTTTTCCTCCCGTTTTTGTGTGTTTTTGTTGTTGTCTCGGCAGTCCATTTGTACAAGTGCGCCGTCAAGCGTCCCAACTGTGGGTCCTGCCTGGCGGGCAACACCAAGTACCGATGCGGCTGGTGCCAGGAGTTGCCCGAAAAGACTGCCAACGACGTGTGCAGCCTGCAGCCCCAGTGCGACCAGGAATGGCTCAGCGGGGACGTGCTCTGTCCCTACGCTTCCATCGTGGACGTAAGTCAGCGCCTCCGCCCAGACATTGATTCCAAGGGGGTGGAGGGAGAGGAGAGGGAGAGTGAGAGGAGGGGAGAGGGAGAGGAGGGGAAAGGGAGAGGAGAGGGAGAGGGAGAGGAAGGGGAGAGGAGGGAGGGGAGAGGATTTTGAGAGGGAAAGGAGAGGGAGAGGGAGGGGAGAGGAGAGGAGAGGGAGGGGAGAGGGAGAGGAGGGGAGAGGGAGAGGGAGAAGAGAGGAGAGGGAGAGGAGAGGGAGAGGAGAGGGAGAGGAGAGGGAGAGGAGAGGGTGAGGGAGAGGAGAGGGAGGTAGAGGAGAGGGAGGGGAGAGGGAGAGGAGAGGGAAGGGAGAGGGAAGGGAGAAGGAGAGGGAGAGTGAGAGGGGGAAGGCTGAGTACTCTTCATTCAGCTGAGGTGTTTATCCGTATATCCACGGCTGTGTGCAGGTTATAGGGCAGCCTTGTACAGTAGCAGAATGACGTTGCCTTGCTTTAATATCCGGAGATGTAGGGTGGTGGTTGTTGTGCGGGGTTTTTTTTTTTTTTTTTTTTTACCCCAAGGTGAGATTGATGTATTTTCAACTCACTGGCCCTGTCTCAAATGAACGTCGTCAATGTTGAAGTGTATGCATTCGTTGGTTAAATGCCCATGTTTGGCACAGATGAGATGATTGACAATTTGGGAAGGTGTCTTGCTATCAGAGGTCTGGATAGTTCATTGTAGTAGGACACGTTCAACCAGAGGCCTGAATTGCCAATTCCCGGTCAAGTCTGATTTTTAAATTTTTTTTCAAAGTTTTAGTTTCCCATCCTTTTGTGTGTGTTTTTTATGTGTTTTTGTTTTGTTTTTTAAATTCAACCAAGAGCAAATCATCTTTGATGCGACTGGTTTTTTAACCCAGGCCTCTGTTTCAACGCTTCATGTTTCAGAGCTTTGAACTACCTGAGTTCTGTAGGACTCTTAGGCAGGGACCTTGCCAAACAGTCAACTGTCCGTAGGTGGGCAGTGCTCAACCTTAGCACTAGCCCGATGGTCATTGTCTAGTAAAAACAGCTGCGGGTTAGTAAAAGGACCCACTTTGCTAGCCCGGCGGACTAGTAAAAAAGTAGGCAGCGGTGTGGAGGCAAAAAACAATGCGGGCAGGGATGAGAAAGTAGAAACTACATGTTATCATTTGTTTCATACTTGACCTAATAACCTTAGTGTTAAATTCAATATTAATGTATACAGGGTTAGTAAAACTTACTGCGGGCTAGCAAAAAACTCAATTTACTAGCCCAGTGGACTAGTTCAAAACAAACTTAAGCGCAAGGCTTGGTGGGGAAGCCAGTCAGAAGCAGGCAACTATATAACTGCCTTATAGATCTCCTGGGATCACAACCCACTCGCTTTACACTCTTCCCAAACCAATCCCAGCCATAATAGGTTGCAACTTCTGTCACGCCAAGGTGGGCTCCACACGGTGTGGATGCGGTAGACTTCTTTTTTTTTTTTTCCCGCATCCAGGACTTTCCAAGAAAGCTGTGGAATGAGTCAGTTTCCTCGAACGGAATGTTGTTTTGGAGGGGATCAGGTCACGAATCAACCTCTTCAAACTGAATTTCAAATTTCAAATCAGACTTTTGAAATCCTATCCACAAATATCATTGTATCTTAAAACGACTCTGAAAAAGAAGAAGAGGAATTGCATTAAGTCAATGTGATGGCTTTGCTTCTACCCATTTAAACTTACCCTGTTGGGGGAAAAAAATGATGTATTGATCTATCTAATGGAAGCTGCCCCATCTTCAAGGGAGAACGGTGAAACACTTTTTTTTTCTTGAAAGGTTAAAGTGACCAGGAAAACAACAACACAGTACCCAAGCATCCCCTGGCTGGCTGGGTACTTGAGTCACTCGCTTGGTCGCTGCCTACCCATTAGGTTGTGGTTGATGGCACTACTGGCAGGAAAGACTTTGTTATTGCATTCTAGAGGAGAAAGGGGGAAGAGAGGGAAGGGGAGAGACAGACAGACTGACAGGGAGATAGACAGACAGACAGGGGAGGGAGAGACAGACAGGTGAAAAGAGGGACAGACACAGTAAGAGAGAGAGTGAAAGACATACATGTAGACAGACAGACAGAGGGGGGAGGGAGAGACAGACAGACAGGTGGAAAGAGGGACATGCATAGTAGGAGAGAGAGTGAAAGACAGACAGATAGACAGACAGACAGAGGGGGGATGGAGAGACAGACAGGTGAAAAGAGGGACAGACACATTAAGAGAGAGTGAAAGACGGACAGGGGGAGGGAAAGAGAAACAGACAGACAGAAAGAGGGGCATACATACAGAAAGAGAGAGAGTGAGAGACAGACAGACAGACTGACAGACAGAGACATGCAGACAGAGGGGTAGGGAAAGAAAAACAGACAGACAGAAAGAGGGACATACATACAGAAAGAGAGAGTGTGAGAGACAGGCAGACAGACATAGAGGGGGAAGGGAGAGCTTTGAGTTGAAGTTGAAATCAACTGACAATATCGAGTTGGGCAAATGCCGCAAACTGATTTTCATTCAGGTGTAAAATGATGGTAAAAGCCAGGCAGTACAACCAATTGGAACATACTTGTAGATCCCTTGCACTGATCAGGTTATGTCAGAATCATTGGCTGTGGCTAATGATTCATCTGCTGATGAAGAAGAGGACATGGTACACATGTACATTCTTCAGAACAACTCCCTTAAAGTCAGCTGTAACGAGTGAGGGTCCGCAGCCTCTCTATCTGTCTCATATTCTCTCTCTTTCCCTCTCTCCCTCTCTCCCTCTCTCCCATCTCTCTCTCTCTCTCTCCCTCTCTCCCTCTCTGTCTCTCTGTCTCTCTGTCTCTCTATCTCTCTCTCCCTCTCTCCCTCTCTTCCCTCTCTCTGTCTCTCTCTTTCTTTCTCTCTCTCTCTCTTTCTTTCTTTCCTTTCTTTCTTTCTTTCTTTCTTTCGTTCGTTCGTTCGTTCGTTCGTTCGTTCGTTCGTTCGTTCGTTCGTTCGTTCTTTCTTTCTTTCTTTCTTTCTTTCTTTCTTTCTTTCTCTCTCTCTTTTTCTCTCTCTTTCTTTCTTTCTTTGTTTCTTTCTTTCTTTCTTTCTTTGTTTCTTTGTTTCTTTCTTTCGTTCTTTCGTTCTTTCGTTCTTTCTTTCTTTCTTTCTTTCTTTCTCTCTCTCTTTCACCTTCCACATGGCTCCAGTTCTCTCCCAGGAGTGGCTACATTGAGGGTGGGACCAAGCTCATCATCACTGGCATCAACCTGGGGCTGAAGGTGGAGGACATTCTGAGCGTCACTGTAGCCGGCGTTGACTGCACCATAAATGAGACGGAGTACCGTGTGGCAACCCAGTAAGTGCGCGGCGCTGCCTGTCAGTTTGTCCGGGAGAGCCGCAGCAGAGCCTTGGAGTGTTGCCGCGGGAGAAGCTCAAGATCATAGGTCCCTCAAGTTCAGATTTGTAAATTGCGCAACGACAGCCGTGCCAGTCGAACTCATGAAAAAATGATGACACATCCCACCGCACCAGTCGCATATTCAAGAAAACAAATCCTGACAATCAGCTCGCCGCTAGTGAAACACAAGGTTCCCGGACCAGCTAAAATTGCAGTATACAATGAATGACCCTTTATGAAGTGACAGCTTAGGGTTGGAGTTTGGCATCAGTGTCATTTAATACACTCATCATTGGCACAGATATCTAACCAGAAGTGATATACAAAAATGTTGCAAACTGCTTACTGACTAATATTACCAAAATGCAAATCTCAAAATTTAGTGGGCCTGACGTTTCGATCTTCGCAGGACATTTCTCAAAGGGTTTCTCTGCCTTTGAGAGAGGTCCTGCTAGGATCGAAACGTCAGGCCCACTTAATTTTGAGATTTTCATTTTGGTAATAATTTCTCAAAGGCTTTCTCTGCCTTTGAGAAAGTTCCTGCTAGGATCGAAACTAAATTTTAAGATATCTATTTAACCACTTCGCACCGGGCTACTTGTCAGTGCCGTGACTGCCACTCATTTGCTTTCAGAAGACCTTTTTGTCAATCAAAAACCTGTGGGAATCAATCAATAAGAGTAGAGTAGTACACTGTCATTGTCATCAAATGGTTTGGTAGACTGGGCAATGTTCAAGCCAGCCTGAGGACCGGTTCCTGGGCCCTTTTCCAAAACCCGGCTCGGGCTCCGGCTTTGCCTCTAGTTCTTTCATCCATTTCATCAAGTACAAGGCATGAAAACAGGAAGCCTTTGGCATCATTTTTTGAATGTCTGACTGAGTTTTGAAAAGGAATCCAAAGCTTCAACTTCAACAAAGAACTCGTATTTCAGCTTTTGGATAACTGAGACGAAGCCGGAGCCGAAGCCTAAGCCGGGTTTTGGAAAAGGGCCCTGGTTCCGGAGAGGGCTTAGGACGTCCTTAAGAAGGTGTCTGTAACTCTGACCCTTTTGGTCTGGTGCTCTTCTTTTCTGTCTGTCCGTCCCTGCAGGGTGGTGTGCAACACGCAGGCCTCGGTCCTGCCAGTCGAGGACAAAATTTTGATCGACATCGGAAGTGGCAACGACACAGAGAGCACAGTGACGGCTGAGTCGGAACCGGTCTACAGATATGTCGTAAGTGCCCCCCCCCCCCCCCCACTCAGAACTTTGCATCCGGTAGTTGTAAGCCTCATTTTCAGAAAGTCAATGTGATACGCTCTGCAGAAATGGGTGATCTTGCACAGCCCCGAGGGTGACTTTTGTTTGCAGATCCCGTCGCAATGGCTTTTATCAAGGCATTACTATCATACATGTACATCATGGTAGGTGTAACATGATGTTTGTGTCGAGGAGAATGCAATTCAATGAGGGTTTGCCCTGCTCAACACAATAAGCACTGACTGCTCATTGCTTTGCCTGCTGCCTGATGACAACATTTCATCAGTTACATTTTTCGATCTGAGTGATTAAGACGTCTGCATGAGAAAGCAGGAGTCACGGGTTCGAATCCCGCCCGAGCTGCCTGATTAGGCACCGGGCAAAGCACTGAGCAGTCAGTGCCTATTACACTGAGCAGGGCAAACCCTCATTGAATTACATTCTCCGCGATGCAAACATCACGTTATATCTGCATGTATGATACTAATGCCTTGATGAAAGCCATTTGTGATGCATTTGAAAGGCAGTAGCAATTTGGACCTCATGACCTCGGTTGGTCTTTTTTGTTATTTTGTTGTTATTTTTTGGGGTCAATTTCTTGTCTTTGCCTAGATCCCTGTGCCAAATACGGTGGCACCGGCATTTGGGCCCCACTCCGGGGGCACGGAGATCACCATCACCGGCCAGAACCTTGATGCAGGCAGGACCGTCTCCATCACCCTGGGCGACAGAGAGTGCAGACTCATCAGGTGAGTTCACTCACTCACTCAATCAATCAATCAATCAATCAATCACTCAATCAATCATTCAATCACTCAATCACTCAATCACTCAATCACTCAATCAATCAATCAATCACTCACTCAATCACTCAATCAATCACTCAATCACTCACTCAATCACTCAATCACTCACTCAATCACTCGATCACTCACTCACTCACTCACTCACTCACTCACTCACTCAATCACTCACTCACTCACTCACTCACTCACTCAATCACTCACTCACTCACTCACTCATCACCGTAGTCTCACAGACCGTTGGTGCACTGATGCACGAACCTCCTCCACTCTCCCCTAACCTTGGTCTTCCCTATCAGCAGGTCGTACTGACTATAATGATCTGACTATAATGATCTGCAATACATAATTCTCAAAAGTAAGAAGACCTGACATTTTGATCCAAGCAGGACCTTTCTCAAAAGCAAAGTCCTTTGTCCTTTGGAGGCAGTACACGGCGTTCAGACTGAGTATATATTGCAATTCAATTTGGGTTGGCCCTGCTCGACGTGAAGATTCTCATCAATTCCGCTGCATTCGTCAGGCAACGACGGCATTTAAAGATTCTTGAGTATCTGTGTGAATAAAAAAATTAAAAAGGGGGATCCCCATTAATATTTTACCGTTTGACATGTTGGCTGGAGAAATGTTCACAGCCCCCGACAGCGTCTATCCATGACTTTGAGGAAGGTTGGAATCGCCAGGCCCTGCTAATGTATGGTTCTGCGTGTCTGTACACAGTCGGACCTCGGAGCTCCTGGCTTGCGAGACACCCAGCGGCCCTGTGGGCAGCACCAAGGTCCAGCTGGCCTTTGACGGCCAAGCAGCCGTGCCCAAGTTCCTGGTGTACGAGTACAAGGAAGACCCCGTCATCAAGGCCTTGGACCGCTACAAGAGCACACGCAGGTGAGTGGGCCTAGGAGAGACAGGAGAGAGTGAGTGGGGGAGGAGAGACAGACACACACACGCATAGAGACAGAGAGACCGACAGACAGAAAGAGACAGACAGAGACAGATAGATAGAAACAGACAGACAGATTCAGAGAGATTCAGAGAGAGAGACACACAGAGACAGACAGACAGACAGACAGACAAAGAGTCAGACAGATTCAGACAGATTCAGAGAGAGAGAGACACAGAGACAGAGAGAGACACACACAGACAAAGAGAGAGACAGAGAGGGAGACAGAGAAAGAGACAGAGAGAGACAGAGAGAAAGAGACAGAGAGAGACAGAGATGGAGAGAAAGAAAGGGAAAGAGAGACAGACAGAGAGACAGAGAGAAAGAGACAGAGAGAGACAGAGAGAGACGGAGAGAAAGAGAAAGAGAGACAGAGAGACGGAGAGAAAGAGACGGAGAGAATGAGACAGAGAGACAGAGACAGAGAGAGATGGAGAGAAAGAGACAGAGAGAAAGAGAGAGAGAGAGAGATGGAGAGAGACAGAGAGAGAAAGAGACAGAGAGAGAGATGGAGAGACAGAGAGAGATGGAGAGAGACAGAGACAGAGAGAGAAAGAGACAGAGAGAGATGGAGAGAGACAGAGAGAGAGACAGAGAAAGAGACAGAGAGAGACGGAGAGAAAGAGACATAAGACAAAAGGCCATATGTACTGCATCGTTCTTTCTGATGTCTTAGGGGTTTGTGTTCATTCTTTTGAATTTGAGAACAATTTCATTATTCCTTTTTTCTTTTTTTTCAGTGGTGGATTGGATATCAGGATAGAGGGGGCCAACCTTGACGTCATCCAGAATCCAAAGATTCAGTTTATTGTGAATGACAATAAGATTATACTGGTGAGTGCACAGTGTTCGTGATGTTATGAGTGGGGAGGATGGGAAGTAATGCTTATTGAAATAATCCTTAGAATCAGCGGACTAGACAAATTCCCATAACATGAGGTAAGAATTAATTCATTAGTCAAACCAACATAGCAAAAATTGACTGGGAAACTTTTGAAAAATAAAAAAAATGAAAAAAAATGTGGCAGAGAAAACTTTGCCTGGATTTGAACCCGAGACATCTGCTTTTGTGTACACCAAAACCAGAGGTCTCGGGATCCCAAATAGATATCCAGTTATAAATCCCAACGTAGTTGTTTGTGACGGATTTGATGCAACTGACCACGGGGATCTAGCACTGGGGGAAAAAAAGGGGGTGTGGCGTTTTGTTGTATGACGTTGACGGGCTTCTTCTCGTTTGGCTTGGCGTCGGGCGGGCAGCCCTGCGAGCCGCCCCGTCCGACACTCATGACCTGCCCCTCGCCGGACCTGAGCACCTACCCCGGGGTGGTGGAGGTGC
This sequence comes from Luidia sarsii, assembly GCA_949987565.1. Lineage (NCBI taxonomy): Eukaryota > Metazoa > Echinodermata > Asteroidea > Paxillosida > Luidiidae > Luidia > Luidia sarsii. The sequence continues at coordinate 6,358,376 of OX465103.1, read as the reverse complement.
CCAAGGCCCGCTACGGCTTTGTCCTGGACGGCGTCGGCAACTACACCTCCCTGGAAGCGGTCGCCGCCGTTCAGCCCTTTGAGATCTTCCCGGACCCCGTCTACTTCCGCTTCGAGGCCGACAACATCCGCCAGCACCTGTTTGACCAGACCAACATTCTGGAGATTCAGGTGAGTGAGAAGGAGAGAGAGAGAGAGAGAGAGAGAGAGAGAGAGAGAGAGAGAGAGAGAGAGAGAAAGAGAGAGAGAGCGAGACCCCAAAAATCAGTGCTTTGTTTGTTTGTTTGTCTCTTTGTTTGTCAGTTTGTCTTTTGTTTGTCTATCTGTCTCTCTGTCATGTTTTTAGTTTATTTATGCTTGTCTGTCTGTTTGTTTGTTTGTTTGTGTATTTATCCAAGAAACATGCAGATAAAAGGTGCCATTGTTCTTTGATTAGATGTGTTTACCAAACAGCTAGGCTGTCACTATTGAAGTCATAGCTTAAAGTCATGTTTTTCCCCTGAAATTTTGAGGAGCTGATGGTTTTAATCCCATCATCATCGGTACCTCTGTGCAAAGGTTTTTCACCTTTCCACTGCCTGGGGAAGAGGATCTCTCGTACCTTTGCCAGCTCTATGGGGCACTTCCTCTGTCACACCTTGTTGAATGCTGCAACAGGTTTAGCCTCTACTGGGAAAAAAGCGGACTTTTGATGACCCGCTGCATCGGGTCAACAGAGTTCCAAGAAAGGAATTGGCACGTCTTGCGTGTGAAACCAAATGAGGTGACGAACGCCTCCGGTCACTAATCGCCTCCCGTCTCGTCTGTAGCTTGAGCCGAAAGGTGGAGGGGGGAGGGGGGCGGGGGATTGATCACTCGAGCACTTCCCCTTCAGAACCCAGAGGATATGGAACAAGGCGTGCATTCGGGAGGTTGATTCCTGGGCCACTGATTCATTTCCTTCATTTGCGCTCCTCCCCTCTCCCCCCTCCCCCACCCCCTCCCCCACCCCCTCCCCCACCCCCTCCCCCACCCCCTCCCCACCTCCCCTCTGGCATCTACACGCAGGGCGAGAATCTGACACTGACCTACATGGAGGGAGATGTCAGGGTGATGATTGGCAACGAGGACTGCAAGGATGTGACCCTGATCGCCATGCGGCTGTCCTGCTACCCACCCGAGACCCAGCCACAGAGCAAGACTGGCGACAAGTTCCCACAAGTCGTGGTCAGTATAGTCTGTCAGTCAGTCGGTCAGTCAATCAGTGAGTGACTAAGTCAGTTCCTCAGTCAGTCTAGAAGTCAATCCAACAGTCAGTTGATCAGTCTTTGATCAGTCAGTCAGTCAATCAGTTACTCGAGCAGTTATTCGATCAGTCATGCAGTCAGTCAGTCTGTCACTCAATCATTCAGTCAATGAGTCAATCAGTCAGGCCTATGCTTGCCCCAGAGTCATTCAATCATCCATGTAGTCAATCAGTCTATCAGTCAACTGAACAGTCAGTAAGACAATTAGTGGATCCATTAGTCAATGAGTCAGATCCTTCCAGTCAGATCAGTCAGTCGATCAGTTATTCGATCAGTCATGTGTTCAGTCAGTCAATAAGTCGATCAGTCAGTTTTGGAGAAAGTCAGTCAGTCACCCAGCCAATTAGTCGCTAAGTCTCTTTAGGGACTCACACAGGCAGGCAGACATCTTGACTTATATGACAAAATGCAAATGCAGAATGAACCACTACATGTACATTCATTCACTGTGTGGATACATCAGCATGGCACCTAATGGACTGTCTCTCTTCCTCCTCCCCTCTTCCTCACTTCCTTTCTCCTCTTTCCTCTCGGTCCTCTCTCTCTCTCTCTTCTCCATCTTCCTCACCTCCTCCTCTCTCTCCTCTCTCCTCTCTCCTCTCTCCTCTCTCATTCTCCCTCCTCTCTCCCCTCCTCTCTTCCTTCCTCTCTCCCTTCCTCTCTCCAATGCTCTCCCCCTCTCTCCCCTCCTCTCTCCCCTCCTCTCTCCCCTCCTCTCTCCCCTTCTCTCTCTCCCCTCTCTCCCCTCCTCTCTCCCCTCCCCTCTCCCCTCCTTTCTCCCCTCCTCTCTCCCCTCCTCTCTCCCCTCTTCTCTCCCCTCCTCTCTCCCCCTCTCCCCCTCCTCTCTCATCTCTCTTTCCTCTTTCTTCTCTCCTCTCTCCTCTCTCCTCTCTCCCCTCCTCTTTCCTCTCTCCTCTCTCCTCCTTCCTCTCCTCACTCCTCTCTGCTCTCTCCCTCCTCTCTAAACCCTCTCTCCCCTCCTCTCTCCCCTCCTCTCTCCCCTCCTCTCTCCCCTCCTCTCTCCCCTCCTCTCTCCTCTCTCCTCTCTCCTCTCTCCTCTCTCCTCTCTCCTCTCTCTTCTCTCCTATCTCCTCTCTCCTCTCTCATCTCTCATCTCCCCTCTCTCCTCTCTCCTCTCTCCTCTCTCCTCTCTCCTCTCTCCTCTCTCCTCTCTCCTCTCTCCTCTCTTCTCTCTCCTCTCTCCTCTCTCCTCTCTCCTCTCTCCTCTCTTCTCTCTCCTCTCTCCTCTCTCCTCTCTCCTCTCTCCTCTCTCCTCCCTCCTCTCTCCTCTCTCATCTCTCCTCTCTCCTCCCTCCTCTCTCCTCCCTCTCTCCCTCCTCTCTACTCCCTCCTCTCACCCCTCCTCTCTCCCCTCCTCTAACCTCTCCTCTCTCCTCTCTCCTCTCCTCTCTCCTCTCCTCTGTCCTCTCTCCTCTCTCCTCCTCTCTCCTCTCCTCTCCTCTCCTCCCTCCTCTCCAACCATCTCACCTTTCCTCCATGCGTTGGGTTGTTTGTTTATCTGGGCAGGTGTACCACGGCAATCGCAACTTCACCATCGGCCAGCTGGAGTATGTGGGTGAGGACTTCCTGGTCTTCATTCTGATTGGGGTGGGCATCTTCTTCATCGTCATCATCATCGTCATCATCCTGTGCATCTCCTACCGCAAGGCCTTCACCAACGACGCCATCGTGCGCCAGATGGAAGCGCAGCGCGACCAGCTGGAGCTGCAGGTGGCCCAGGAGTGCAAAGAGAGTAAGATGGGGGCGCCCTTCATCATCCGTGCTGCGAATTTTCACCATAGACATATGTGACCCGGCACAGCATTATGAGGAATAATCCCCACTTTTGAGATTTTGAGATTTTCTAAAGAGTATACCACTAGCTTTCAAATGATATCAAAATTCTTTCCTTGTGAACTTTGTTGTAAACAGTACAAGGGGACTTCGCTCGTACCAGACACAATATAGCAGCGCCATTCTAACTCCTCGAAAGCGGCCATTTAAAATGGCAGGAATTTTACATTTTCATGGAAACAGTACACAAACACTCCCCCGAAATCCTTGTTTTTTCAACATTTAGAGACGGATTTTTTTAATTATCAAGAGCAAAGTACAGGGGCTGACCTTTGGTTCTGCCTCTGAGATCCTGATTTGATCAAAAATTGGGCCCTCTACCTTTTTTGCAACTTGGTCTCTTTAAGTCAGTCAGCAGAAGGCAACATTTCTGTGTATCACTCTCATAACCAATTCCAAAGAATCAATTAATCGGGAATCAATTATCTGAAAGATTGATTTCCTCGAAGAATCGACATTTGAGTGGTTCCCTAACACTGTCCGTTTGACTCAGTTGAGCTCGGTTTGGGCTCAAATCCTGTTGAATCAATTGAATAACTTACCACTTCACCTCCCTCTTTCCCCCCCCCCCCCCTCTCTGTGTGCAGCTTTTGCGGAGATGCAGACGGACATGACGATTCTGACGGGCGACTTGGAGGCCATTCCGTACAGGGAGTACCACATGTACTGCATACGCACGCTGTTCCCTGACCAGCCCAACCACTGCGTGCTGAAGGAGTTAGCGGTGAGTGTGCCCCACCGACCCTGGCCTGCCCCCCCCCCCTCAACACAGACACACACATACCTGAATCTGTACAGGGATGTAAGACTTCCGGACACTTCTGAATTTCCGGAAATGGCGTGATTTTTATTTATTTATTTATTTTTTTATTGTCAAACCGGTATCTCAAACTGCTCATTGTTATCTGTTAAAACCCTAGAAACTGAAGGGCATCTGCACCCCTGCCGTGAATCTCTCGGTCGTGTAAGCGCTCACTCGCAGTCACATCTCTCGGTCACGTAAGCGCTCACTCGCAGTCGCATCTCTCGGTCGCGTAAGCGCTCACTCGCAGTCACATCTCTCGGTCGCGTAAGCGCTCACACACGGTCGCACAATTTATTGGCCTTCAGTGATTTTCAGGAAATAACTGTCGGTCACTTACATCCCTGTCTGTATCCTTGTGGAGACACGGCTTTGTTCTCCTGCACTATTAAACACAACCGAGTGAGAAACCACATTCTCTTTTTCAAAGAGGTTTTGCCCTTACTCGACGTGTTGGTAAACACTGAATGCTCAGTGCTTTGCCCGGTGCCTGATAAAAATATTTCAGGCAGCTCAGGCGGGATTCGAACCCGCGACTCCCGAATTCTAGTACGGACGTCTTAACCACTGGACCACCGAGCTGGTCGAGGTCGTGTGGTGGATTCGAATAATGTATAGCGGCGGGTACCACATTCTCTTTCCTGGGTAGAAATTTGGACCGTATGTCCCTTATATAACATTCTTCGATTGCGATTTTTTTGCCCATCAAAAATGTACCCTTTTTGAGTTACATAATTATACATGTATTTCTAAGTACAGTACCAGTTTCAAGAAATTCTTGTGAAGACCTATACACCTTTAAAATTTCCCTGTGGAGACCTATTCAACCTATTGTCCTAGGTCTCCACAGGTCTCCACACACACGCACACCCACACACAAGGACTCAATTATACCGGGCCCAAACCTACCAGGCCTAAAACCTACTTGGCATGAAAATTGGTCCTTGTTTAATTCAAGATTGGCAGTCGTATTTCACTCGATGCTTGCTGCCCTCAACTTGTATTCCAATCATGGGCGCGTAGCATGAAATACAACTTAGAACTTTGGCCGTCAACCAGATTTTTGGGGCCATTTTTTTTTTCATAATTAATCAAGTTTTTGTGCTTAAGCAGCTCCATGGTCAATTCCACTTTACATATTTAGTGACTTCGGCATATCTCTTGATTAATCATTCTTGAAGGACTCCAATAAACACGTGTTAATGGAATCTGTACACCCCATAAGAACCCTTGAAATGCATGCAAATACGCAGAAAAGAGGTATTAACTTATGTTACAAAATAGACACCAAGCCGTGGAATTGCCCCTATATAATTGGCCCCTGATCCTTCGCCCTGCTTTTCCCACACCCCTACCTTCACCCCCTCCCCTAACTCCCTTTCCTTCCACCAACCCCTCCTTCCCCCTTCCTTCCCCCCTTCATTCCCCACTTCCTTTCCTCCCCATTCCTTTCCCCCTTTTTTCCCCCCTCCTTCCCCCAACCCCCCCCCTTCCCCTATCTTCCTTCCCCTTCCTTCCCCCCTTCCTTCCCCCTTTCCCCTTCCTCTCCCCCTCCCTTCCTTCCTCCCTTCCTTCCCCCTTCCTTCCCCTTTCCTTCCCTCTTCTTTCCCCCTTCCTTTCCTCCCCCCTCCTTCCCCCTTCCTTCCCCCTTCCTTCCCCCTCCCTTCCTCCCCCTTCCTTCCTCCCTTCCTTCCCCCCTTCCTTCCCCCTCCTTCCCCCTTCCTTCCCCCATCCTTCCCCCATCCTTCCCCTCCCTTCCTCCCCCTTCCTTTCCACCCTCCTTTCCACCCTCCTTCCCCCAACCCCCCCTTCCCCCCTCCCCATCCCTTCCTTTCCCCCCTCCTATCCCTGCAGTTTGCCGGTGCCAGCAAGGCGCACATAGAGAAGGGCCTGGTGCAGTTTGAGCAGCTGGTCAGCAACAAGCAGTTCCTGCTGACCTTCATCCGCACCCTAGAGGCCCAGAAGAGCTTCACGCAGAAGGACAAGAGCAATGTGGCCTCGCTGCTGATGGTGGCCCTGCAGGGCAAGATGGACTACTCCACCACCATCCTCAAGATCCTGCTGGCCGACCTCATCGAGAAGCACGTGGAGAAGGACCGGGCCCGTCTCCTCATGAGAAGGTCGGTGTCTCCTTAAAACCAGGCCCCTCCTAACTCTACCCTCCCCACAACCTTCACCCTGCTACGGCTTTGGCATTGCATGGCACTGTCAAAGCCAGCAGTTTCTTCCAAAGGGAACCTGATCGCCAAGCCTTGACACTTTTCCTTCCTTCCCAAAAAAAGGCTATGGCTTTGGCATTGCATTTCATTGCTAATGCCAGGAGTTAAGTCCATGGGAAACCTGATCACCAAGCCATACCGGTAGCCCCCCCCCCTTCCAAAAAAAAAGATCTACTGCCTTCTCCTACCCAGATTACCATACGAGTTGCATATTTCCCTAGCCCTATTATGCCATTCGCTTAATCCATGATCAACTGGTAGTGCGCCCTCATCTCCCATGAAGCCTAGCATGAAGTAGCAGCTTGGGAAGTCTTTTCTTTTTTCAAGATGGGAGCATCTCCCCCCCCCCCCAAAAAAAAAAACAAAAAAAAAAACAGAGGCCTTTCCATGCCTTGTATTCCCAAATGGATGAGAGAGACAGAGCCTGAGCCTAAGCCAGGTTTCCAAAGATTAACCTTCATTACCGTTTCAACCAGAGAGGATACATGTTGTTACAGAGCAGAATGAGTTCATAGTTAGATGCTAATTTGAGTGTACATGTACATACATGTAGGCATGCTTTCCCTATTATCCCGTCCATCATCGGTATTTGACTTCAGTCTGTATTTTGATTTGTCTAGGCAAGAGCAAAGAGTGAGGGAGGTGGAGGGGGGTAGCAGAGGCCCCCCCCCCCTGCCGCCCCACTGCTCCGTCTTTCCTCTGAGTTTGTATTTATCCCAGACCCTAGCACCAACAGTATGTGCTTGCTAAGAGCAGTGTCTTAGGAATGCTATACATTTATCAGAAAGTGTGCATACATGTATGTGACCCGGCACATCATAATAAGGAATAACCCCCCGAAATTTTTAGATTTTCTAATGATGTAAAAGAGTGTACCATTAGCTTTCAAATGATATCAAAATTTCCTCCAATACATTAACTCTCTGAAAAAGAAAAAAAAATTTAAATGATTTTTAATCGAATTGGGAAGATACTTTGACTTTAGACGTTGTTTACTTGAAAAGTGTTTTGGTGGGATATTCCTCATGTCGCTGTGCCGGGTCACATATGTGACCCGGCACAGCATAATGAGAAATAACCCCCACTTTGGAGATTTTGAGATTTTCTAATGACGTGAAAGAGTACACCATTAGCTTTCAAATTATATCAAAATATTATATCCTGTAATACTTAAAATTTCCGAAGATACAAACCCAAGAAAATTTATTTGTAATCGAATTATGAAGATCTATACTTTAACTTCAGGTGTTGTTTACTTAAAAAGTGTTTTGGTGGGATATTCCTCATGTCGTTGTGCCGGGTCACATATGTACTGGAATGAACAGTAGGCGTCAGTGTGGTAGACGCAGCCATCATTCCAGGCTGAACTCCAGTTTCATAGTGGAGCCATGGTCAACTTTAGAAGTGCTTGTACAGTAGTTGTAGTGTGAATAGTCCATCCATAGTTCATATGTGACCCGGCACAACGACATGAGGAATATCCCACCAAAACACTTTTTGAGTAAACAACGCCTGAAGTTAAAGTATCTTCACAATTCGATTACAAATCAATTTTCTTTCTTTTTTGTATTTTCGGAAATTAGAGGATATTATATTTTGATATCACTTTTGATATCACTGTGCTGTTAGTCAGTCATTCACCCGCTCCTCTGCTCAAACACTGTCTAGCACTGTTACGGTATGTAAAAACCAATAGTTGAGATACGGGAGAGATTCTGCAGTACATTTGGTGGATCACACTGCTGCTGACACACCGTCCCAACATCCAGAGGGTCAGTTCAGGAATTGCCATACTGCAAAACATGGGGCAGATTGTAATGGAACGTGCCTTTTGGATTTGATTTGATGTGAAATTGTATTCGCTGCCAAAGGCCGAATTAACACCTGTTCACACTAAGGCTTTAAATAAAATAAAAAGAGATCAAATTAGCCATACACTCTATAATAACAAAGCAACTTTCAAAATTTAGAGATCAGAAGGAAACGGGTGATTATTAGAACAAAAATGAGTATGAAAAGGGTTAAAGAAGAATGAAACCCAGAGAAAAATATCTGATTGGACGTTAAAAAACAACCTACATGTAAATACCTATGTGCTACTCACCTACGAGTTTCATAAAGAGGGAAACCCGCATGGGCCCAGACGGATGTACCCCTACTATATATACTGCGTGCAGTTATACACTCGTGAGCTGAACGATGGTGTACTGCCAGGCTTTTGGATGTCAAAATGTCAGCGGGAAAAAACTGGGGAAATCTTTCCATGTAGTTCCTAACAAGGACAAGAGACCTGAGCTGTTTAGGAAGTGGGTTGCGGCCATCAAAGTTGAGAAATTTTGGCTACAAATACAGTCGAAATGACGTGATTTGTAGCGTGGTGATTGCGTATAGTCTCGATCTACAAACACTTTTACATGTGTTAGCGAAGCTGTGTGTAGCTTATTGGGGGTCAGGGGTCATGCACTTCCCTGAAACCTCACTGCACACATAGCATGCAGAGCATGGTATGCACACAATAGTGCTGGGACAGCTCGTTGCGGTCAGCGACCAGGGAATAAACAGTGAGGGCGACTGGAGTCACGTTGCCGATAGCGTGCAAATTGCAGCACAAATAAAAATAAGGCACAGTAAGGTACATGTACGTATATTCCCCCTTCTTCCTCCATGGTACCATATATGTACGGCATGTTCCTTCAGTATTTTTCTTGGCTTCGAGCCTGTGAGTTTGGCCAATAAGTCCTCCTCCCAATTAATCCTCCTCGGTGAAGTGATCGCTACAAATCACGTCATTTTGACTGTATTTGTAGCCGACTTTGAGAAATTTCTCAACTTTGATGGCTGCGGCCCACTTTCTAAACAACTCAGGTCTCTTATCCTTGTTGAGAACTGCATGGAAAGATTTCCCCAGCTTTTTCCTGCATGCATTTTGACATACATGGGAGTATGTCTTGAAAAAGCTTAAAATCTGTCACTCAGCATAAAGTCATAAGTGGTCAAAAACTGCTCAGAATGCACCACAGAGCATCTAGAATCCAAACCCAACGCTGTAAAGGCTTCGGGCTTCGTTGCATGCATGTTACATAAATCTTTTGCATTTCCTAGTGCGTTTCTTCTTCTTTTTTCATTTGTGGAATGGACTGGGATTCAAATTCTCTATGCATGGAAATTGTGAATCCCCATATCTTCACAATCTGATTTTCAACTCTCACATCTGCAAACTATCTGCTGCTATTCCCATCGTTTACATTATGAAACAGAGAGTGAGCACATGGCAGCTTCAGAGACCCCTGGATTAGCAGGGTACATACCTGCTCCCTGAGCTATCCAGAGTCATCTGGTCCTGTCCCTTTCCTGGAGCCAACGACGGCCCAAAGAATGGAGTGGACATCTGAGCACAGAGCTCCTTATTCCACTGAACCGTGCATGGGCTTGATCGTTTTGATGACATACTTGCATGCCTCGTGACTGGTACTCTTGACTCAGTCTTGACTCAAATAGACTCGAGTCTGATTGAGTCTTCTTTTCCGTTGCTCGGACTCATTTGCTACTCAGGAAAGAGTCAGACTCAGACCCACTCTCTCGGAATTGGACTTGGATTGGACTAGCTTGATATGCAACTGATGAAGAAAAAAAGACCATGAAATATTGTGCTTTGTTGTACACTCAGACTGTAGTCAGTGGCTTTTTATACAGACTCCTACATGTACTTGCGTATTGGAGTTCATGATGGTTGATCAAAATGATCTTCTCTGAACAGTTCACTTGACATATTTCATTTGATACACCGCGCTTTATAACCGTCTAACTCTGTGAGTTGCTACCTTTCACCTCTACCCCAACCACCCACCGCTAACCCCCCACCCCCAACCGCAACCCCCCACCCCAACCCCCACCCCACCCCAACCCCAACCACCCACCCCTAACCCCAACCACCACCCCTACCCCACCCCCAACCCCAACCCCCACCCCAACCCCAACCCCCACCCCAACCCCAACCCCTCAACCCCAACCACCACCCCTACCCCACCCCCAACCCCAACCCCCCACCCCAACCACCACCCTACCCCACCCCAACCACCACCCTACCCCACCCCCAACCCCAACCTCCCACCCCCAACCCCAACCACCACCCCTACCCCACCCCCAACCCCTACCCCACCCCCAACCACCTACCACCTTGCCCCCCTGCAGGAACGAGTCGGTGGCAGAGAAGATGGTCAGCAACTGGCTGTCCTTCCTGCTCTACAACTTCATCCGGGAGAAGGCCGGCGAGCCACTCTTCAAGCTCTTCTATGCCATCAAGCAGCAGATGGAGAAGGGGCCAGTGGATGCAATCACCGGAGAGGCTCGCTACGGCCTGAGTGAGGTCAAGGTCATCAGGCAGCAGATCAACTACAACGTCATGGTAGTGTATCTTCAGACTCGTCTCCATTTTTTCATTTGAAAAAAAAAAAAAAAAAAAAAATCAAACGGGTAAAGGAAAAATAGAAATGAAGGGGTTGTTCATCGCGGTGGTGTAGACAAGTAGAAAAGGTGATCAAAGTCACGCTATGTGTCGTTGCTGGTGGCGACGTTTCGGTTGCTAACTGCTAACCTTCATCAGGCAACTGAAGAATGCATGCTGCGGCGTCTGTTTATGTCCGCTTCGCCGGTTCCTGTGTACCGGTTTGCGGACGTCGTAGTACTAGTGATCGTGAGGTTTGGCGCGCGATTCTGGCGTCCACTAGCGGCCCTGTCCGTGGTGGGTCGGCGGTTGTGGCGTCTGATGGTGGGGAGCCAGAAACCGGGGATGTCAATGCCGCTGTCTCGGTTGAGGTTTGTTTGGCGAAGTCGGAAGTGGATGGCCTCCTTGACACGCCTGGTGTACCAGTGTTGCTCCCAGTCAAAGGAAAAATACTGACCTCGCTTTTTTGAAAATGCTTTCTGACTGGTGCCCCTTACCCCGGCAAAGACTAGTTAACTTGTTGGAAAGGTCATCATCTATGGGCTGGATAGCTCAGATGGGAAGAGCATTGGTATGCAAAACCTCTGCAAGTCTTCTGTGCCAATTTTTTTTCTCAAAAAATCAACTTGGTTATTTTCAGTCTAATTGGATTCTTAAAGATCTGAGATTTCAGATTTCCTTTTTAGGAATGCTAATATGCAAACTCATTTTTGTTGGGGTGACAGTGCGAACGATTCCTGACCATCGTCCTTCTTCAGGAGTAGCCTGAAATGTAATGGTTTGTTTTCAGACTCGGTGTAAATGACCATGGCAGGCGTCGATTTCACCAAACCCATCGTAACTTACGATCAATCGCAAGGCGATGAACGATGCACAGAAACCATAGTGCATCACAACTTACGATGGGTTATCCATAGTAAGTTCAGTTATGATGCATCGTAAGGCGTCGTGAAATCCACCACAGGATGCATAAAATGAAGGATTTCCTGGCCAGAAATAGAGGAGGCTTTGAATGTATTGATCTGCATGTAACCATTCTGCACTGTAATTGTTTTTGGGTTTTTTTGGGGGGCGGCGGGGTGTTGATCACAGACTATCTCGGCCATTGGTCTGGGCAAAGATGCCGATCCAGTCCAAGTCAAGGTTCTAGACTACGACACCATCTCCCAGGTCAAGGAGAAGATTCTGGACGCCTTGTACAAGACCCTTCCCTACAGTCACAGACCGCCCAAGGAAGAGCTGGACTTAGGTATGGCAGACACGAGCCAGTGGCTACCTTTGTAAGACTTCTGGAAATTTCCGGATTTCCAGAAATGGCATGATTTTATTTGGATAAATAGGTTTGCGGAGACACCATGTAAATTCTCCTGTGAGAAAGTATGGTTCTGAAAAGAACCGGAGGAACTCGACGTTTCGAACAGTGTACTCTGCTTGTCTTCAGGAGACTGCTGGAGATGAGCAGAGTACACTGTTCGAAACGTCGAGTTCCTCCAGTTCTTTTCAGAACCACACTTATTCACAAATAAGAATTTACATGGTGTCTCCGCAAACCTATTTATCCAGGTATTCTCACCATGCAAACCTTCAAATCTCATGTGATTTTATTTGTTTATTTTTAGCTTTTTCGCGCGAAGCGGAAAAGCTATTGTTGTTGTTGAGATTTTTTGGGGGGGTTCTTCTTTTTCTGTTCGTACAAATCCCATAGACAAAGCACAGGGTTTTTTCGGAGGGCATTTTTGCCATTGAACAAACTTTGATTTTTTTAAAACTTGACAAATGCATAGAGCCCTTGCTGAAGGTGTGCACAGTTGTCTTTAAAACTTCATGACGTCACCACGTGTCACGTGACAGCGCTTTAAAGGGGCAAATTTCAAACTGCAATAAAAGCACTATATCTAAGTTGGGAAAAGGCGTATCCAAAAATTGCCCTCATTTGATCGTGACATCATCTCATGAATATTAATGAGGTCATAAACTTTTAAGATTTTAACATTCAATTGAGCATATTTGGCCAACGGAGCAATTTTTTTTAAATTTTTTTTTTTTATATCTATTAGGGATGTAGTCTAAAAACACCCTCCGGGGCCAAAATGCCATGACGCAATTGTGACGTCATCAAAATGCGTGTTTTTAAAACACATATTGGCCAAAAGTCAATCTTCTCGAAATTTGGTGGGCGTTTAGCTATTGGGCTAGACATTCTAAATCCTGAGTTTGGAAGCAATTGACCATTGTTCAGAATATGATATTTCAGAAAATTATGATTTTTTGAAAAATATAATGATGTCCCATACACTTTGTGCACAAAATATGCACGTGCGTTTTGGAGGAAGAATGGAGGTTACGGGTTCGAATCACGTTGATGTCAATTTTTTTATCATCAATTTTTTTTAAAATTTTTTTTTAAGAGAACCAGATGCGGAAAAGCGTTATGTTCTGTTTGCCAACAGACATAAATTTCTTGTTTTTTTTGTTTATTATTATTTGAAATTTCATATCAAACAGGGATCTTAAACTGCTAATTTTTATCCAAAAACTGAAGGGCGCCTGTACCCCTGCCGTGAACCCTCAGTCGTGTAAGCGCTCACTCGCAGTCGCATCTCTCCGTCGTGTAAGCGCTCACTCGCAGTCGCATCTCTCCGTCGTGTAAGCACTCACTCGCAGTCGAATCTCTCCGTCGTGTAAGCACTCACTCGCAGTCGCATCTCTCCGTCGTGTAAGCGCTCACTCGCAGTCGCATCTCTCCGTCGTGTAAGCGCTCACTCGCAGTCGAATCTCTCCGTCGTGTAAGCACTCACTCGCAGTCGCATCTCTCCGTCGTGTATGCGCTCACTCGCAGTCGCATCTCTCCGTCGTGTAAGCGCTCACTCGCAGTCGCATCTCTCCGTCGTGTAAGCGCTCACTCGCAGTCGCATCTCTCCGTCGTGTAAGCGCTCACTCGCAGTCGTATCTCTCCGTCGTGTAAGCGCTCACTCGCAGTCGCATCTCTCCGTCGTGTAAGCACTCACTCGCAGTCGCATCTCTCCGTCGTGTAAGCGCTCACTCGCAGTCGCATCTCTCCATCGTGTAAGCGCTCACTCGCAGTCGCATCTCTCCGTCGTGTAAGCGCTCACTCGCAGTCGCATCTCTCCGTCGTGTAAGCGCTCACTCGCAGTCGCATCTCTCCGTCGTGTAAGCGCTCACTCGCAGTCGCATCTCTCCGTCGTGTAAGCGCTCACTCGCAGTCGCATCTCTCCGTCGTGTAAGCGCTCACTCGCAGACGCATCTCTCCGTCGTGTAAGCGCTCACTCGCAGTCGCATCTCTCCGTCGTGTAAGCTGTTTTCTGGAAATGACCTTGTCGGTCACTTACATCCCTGCTCTTTGATCTCAGCCGTTTCTGTCGACCAGCCTACTTCCTTTATCCACCTTCAGTCATCCATATCTGATTGCTTCTCACACTCCCTATCTAGTAGATTAGGGATGTACATGTAACACTTCAAGAAATTTCTGGATATCTGGAAATGGCATGATTTTTTATTTATTTATTATTATTATTATTTTATTTTTTATTTTTTTTATGTCAAACTGGTATCTCGCAATTGCATCTCTCGGTCGCGTAAGCGCTCACTCGCAGTCACACAATTTATTGGCCTTCGGTAATTTTCAGGAAATGTCTTCATCGGTCACTTACGTCCCCAAGTACGGTAGATTAGATTTATGAAGGTCCGCACACTGGAAATACAAAGTGGAAGGGTTGCCGTGTAAATCCTCTCTTTTGAGGCAGTGTGACTCTGAAAAGAACCAGTATTAAACTCAGTGCTTTGGCCAGTGTGTGTACTCTGCCCATCGTCGGGAGACTTGTCCTGTCATGCGTTGTTGAGGTGAATCTTGTTTGCCCGCTGGCTTGTGTCTCACAGAGTGGCGGAGTGGCCAGGATAGTCGCATGCTGTTGCAGGACGACGACTGCAAGACGGAGGGAGAGTGGAGACGGCTCAACATGCTGTGCAACTACTCTGAGGTGACCACCCATGTATTGACCCTCAAAGAGTGAAAGATTTAGGGCTTTAATTGTGTCGAGGAATGACAATTGTCAAGGGTTAAATTCCTTGAGGCTTGACATTTTCAAGGCTTGATATTTTCAAGGCTTGACATTTTCAAGGCTTGACATTTTCAAGGCTTGATATTTTCAAGGCTTGACATTTTCAAGGCTTGATATTTTCGAGGCTTGACATTTTCAAGGCTTGATATTTTCATGGCTTGACATTTTCAAGGCTTGATATTTTCAAGGCTTGACATTTTCAAGGCTTGACATTTTCAAGGCTTGACATTTCAAGGCTTGACATTTTCAAGGCTTGACATTTCAAGGCTTGATATTTTCAAGGCTTGATATTTTCAAGGCTTGATATTTTCAAGGCTTGCAATCTTCAAGGGTTAAAAACCTCAAGGCTTGAAATTGTCCTTTATAGGTCAACATTTTTCAAGGTTTGATTTTATTTTTAATCCTTGTTTTCTTTTCCTGAGCAATTTTGGGGCCTACTCAAAATTAGCCACAGTGACTGAAACATTTTGGAGACCGATGATTCTGATATTGACTACAAATGTCCACAGTTGCTTGTCTAAAAAAAAACCACTTTGAAATTACCTGACGCTTTGACCATAACAGGAGCAGTTTTGTCACCTGATGCATGTTGTTTGTCCTTCATTCCTCTATTTAGATAGGGGATGGTGCCACCATAGCCCTGGTGCCCAAGCAAGGCTTCACTATGTCCATGTTCTCCACGTCCAAATACAGTAAGTTGGCATGGCAAGGCTCACCTTAAACCAAAACAAATATCATTTCAAAATTAACATCGGCGGGATGTGATGTTGGTGAGAAGGCGACCACTTTGCACAGTATCGGTCGTGTAAATCTACTCCTTCAGGATTAGCCATTTGCTCTTTTAGAGAAAGGTTAGCCTCATTACACTGACCTGCTTTTAGAGCCAACATTTGACCTCAGTGGATCTTTAAGAGATCTTTTTTAAAGCTTTTAATTATTGTGCAGAGTATGATTTTATTGCTCTTCCTTTTTTTTTGGGGGGGGGAGAGCTGATGGGGCTGTTCTATGGCCCTTTATGTATCCGTGGTTCGGGCTCAGTCTGACAAAAACCTGAAAATACAGGCTGTGGTTTGTTCCCGAATTTGAAGGTCGATAAGTACAGAGTAGTCACCACGAAACTGGAGCGCAACACTTGTTTCTAGATGCCTGTGACATTATAACGGGTATTAAAGAGAAATAAGACCGAAGCTTAAGCCCGAGCCTAAGCACTCATTTCGTTTTGTTGCCCATTGCAACCACGCCTTTCTCTAATTAACCGTCAGTCACCTTGCCACCAGCCAATAGCCCCGCCCGCTCCGTGACCACGCCCATGCTGGCGCCGGACATGGACAACAACGGCACCAAACTCTGGCACCTGGTCAAGCCCTCGGACTCCGACTACCACAAGTCGTCGGGTGACAAGGTCCACAAGATGATGGCGGAGATTTACCTGCCCCGCCTGCTGACCACCAAGGTGAGGGAGAGAGGAGAGCAAGGCCCCTCTGCTAAATCCCTACTCCCTGCCTCCCTCCCTTTCTCGCCAAATTTCTGGAAACTAAATATCTCTGCGACTTTTAGAGCCTTGTTCCTTCCGCTGTTGGAAGGGATGTAAAGTAAGACTTTCGAAAAATGTCTGGATTTCCGTTAATGATGTGATTTTATTTAATTTTTTTTTTTTTTTTAATTTGATTTAATTTAATTTAATTTTTTAATTTTTTTTTATAATTTTTGTACTTAATTTTGTATTTAATTTTATTTAATTTTTTTTTTTTTTTCTTCTAATTTTTGTACTTCATTTTTTATTTATTTATTTATTTGTTATAATTTTTTTAATTTTTTTATTGATTTATTTATGTCAAACTCATTTTTATCTGTTAAAACTCTAAAAAGTGAAGGGCACCTGCACCCCTGCCGTGAATCTCTCGGTCGTGTAAGCGCTCATTTGTAGTCGCATCTCTGGGTCGCGTAAGCGCTCACTTGCAGTCGCACAATTGATTGGCCTTCTGTGATTTTCAGGAAATGACTTTGTCAATCACTTACACATCCCTGTGTACAGTTTGGGTCAACAAGACATCCGTGCTAACTCTTCAATTGAGCAACGCAGTATGTTTGAACAACACTGCTTCAATTTAATTTGAAAAACCTCTGACTGGCCATCTCGACTATCTCAGCAAATGTTTAAAAAATGGCAACTAAGGAAACTGAGATCTTGGAGTTGCTGTAGCCAGGTTCACAACAATTGGTTGTTTGCATCTGAATGAAAGCGGGGATGTGATCCCTTGAAATATATAGCAGTTTATGGTTGAATTGCTTCTGACTGGCGCCCTCACCCTGACAAATACTGGTTGACTATTTGGCATTCGAATCATTCAAAGTTCAAAGGAAGCCTTGGTTGGCAAGCTTACTCCAAAGAGCAAAACATATTGCAAATTTGTTTTGATATTGAAAAATTGACTAGACCGGGATTTGAACCAGAGACCCCTGATTTTGCATACCAGCGCACTTTTATCGTTTTGATGTTGTTTTGATATTGTTTTAATATCGTTTTGATATCGTTTTAATATCGTTTTGATATCGTTTTGATATCGTTTTGATATCGTTTTGATATCGTTTTGATATTGTTTTGATATCGTTTTGATATCGTTGTGATATCGTTTTGATGTTGTTTTGATGTTGTTTTGATGTCGATTTGATATTGTTTTGATGTCGTTTTGATGTTGTTTTGATGTCGTTTTGATGTCGTTTTGATATTGTTTTGATATCGTTTTGATATCGTTTTGATATTGTTTTGATGTCGTTTTGATGTTGTTTTGATGTCGTTTTGATGTCGTTTTGATATTGTTTTGATATCGTTTTGATATCGTTTTGATATCGTTTTGATATCGTTTTGATATCGTTTTGATGTTGTTTTGATGTCGTTTTGATGTCGTTTTGATATCGTTTTGATGTCGTTTTGATGTTGTTTTGATGTCGTTTTGATGTCGTTTTGATATTGTTTTGAAATCGTTTTGATATCGTTTTGATATCGTTTTGATATCGTTTTGATATCGTTTTGATATCGTTTTGATATTGTTGTGACATCGTTTTGATATCGTTTTGATATTGTTTTGATTGGCGGCAGGGAGTGCTCCAGACCTTTGTAGATGACCTCTTTGAGATGATCTTCAGCGTCAATCACCGGGGCAACACCTTGCCCCTATGCATCAAGTACCTGTTTGACCTGCTGGACGACCAGGCCAAGCTGCACTGCATCCAAAACCAGGACGTGGTCCACTCATGGAAGAGTAACAGGTCAGTTGCCTTGTGGAAGGAGGCCAGGAAGGCCTGACTCACTAGGAAAGAGACGTCAGGCCATTCCAATTTGTGACCCGGCACAGCGACATGAGGAATATCCCACCAAAACACTTTTCGAGTAAACAACGCCTGAAGTCAAAGTATCTTCTTCAATTGGATTAAAAAAAAAAATGTATTGGAAGATATTATGTCCAAAGATTTTTCCGAAATCCGTCTCTAAATGTGAAGAAACGAGGATTTCGGTGGGAGTGTTTCTGTACTTTTTTCATGAAAATAAAAATAATAAAGTTCCTGCCTTTTTGAATGGCCACTTTCGAGGAGTTAGGTGCTGCTATATTGTGTCTGGTGCCAAATGAACGAGCCAAGTCCCCTTGTACTATTTACAACAAAGTTCATACGGAAATAAATTTGATATCAATTGAAAGCTAATGGTATACTCTTTCACATCATTAGAAAATCTCAAAATCTCAAAAGTGGGGTTAATCCTCATTATGCTGTGCCGGGTCACATTTCCATTTACGCCCTGCTCAAGGTTCAGATGGTGGAATATTCTGTGAGAATTTTTTTTTTTTTTTTTTTTTTTTTAATGCATGCTTGAATAACTGACATCTGGACCATCTAATGGACCATCTCCAAATCAGCTGTATGTTTCAGCTCACTCTGACATTCCTGAATTGTTGAAAGACCACATCCATCGCAATTTCAACCATTTACGGCCCACTCTATGTTCACATGGTGGAATATTCCCTGAGAAGTCAATTTTTTTTATTTTTTTTTCAAATGCATGCTTGAATACCTGACATCTGTGTGCTGAACAAATGGACCCGCAGCTCACTCATGGCATTCCTGACTTCCTTCCCTCTCCACGTCATCCCCCCACCCCACCCCCTCCTCCCTTTCAGTCTCCCGCTGCGGTTCTGGGTCAACCTCATCAAGAACCCGGACATCATCTTTGACATCTACAAGTCGGAGACGGTGGACGCCTGCCTGTCCATCATCGGCCAGACGCTGATGGATGCTTGCTCGGTCTCGGACCACCCCCTGACCAAGGACTCGTCCTCCAGCCGGCTCCTCTACGCTAAGGACATCCCCAAGTACAAGAAATGGGTGGCTAGGTAGGTTGGCACTCCTCCCCCTCCCCCTAGCCGTGCTCCTGTGGACTTTGGCCTTCGCCAAGAGACTCTTCTCCCCTGTAGCCACTCCTGTGCTCATGTGCTCGTTACTGGGGAGCCGTATTGTATGCTGCCCTACTGTAGGGGCTCTCCACTGGTTGCTTCCATTCTGGACCGTTGTGCATCAGCCAAAAGGAGTCGTTGTATCAACAGCTAGGACCCTTCATTAATATTATTATTATTATTATCATTTATTCGGCCAAGCAAAACAAACAAGAAGTACATTCAGGGTGAGAAAGGTCATACAGTCTATATCATGGAAATTAAAGATGGGAGATAAATTGATGAATAAATACCAAACAAGGAGAAAATTATGCACATGTATCAGAGATGTGATAGGTCAGGATGAGAAGGGGAAGAGATGGGGCAAGGACTGGGGATGAAGGGGAAGAGATCGGGCAGGAGGGTAAGAGGGAAGGAGTAAACAAGCAGAGTAAGGACAATCCAATCTAAGATGGCCAGGAGGAACAAAAGTGAAAAACACTGTGACTCAAAAGCCTGTTCCTCCAGTCCTAGGTTGGTGAATAAATAGCTAACTATAGTAAACTTAGTAAAAACAATCAAATACAAGTAAATGGCAATGATTAAGATAAATCATGAATTAAAAGATGATAAAAATCACAGAAATGCAGGATAAATATGAGAAATAGATATAAATAATATAATAAATATGTGACCCGGCACAACGACATGAGGAATATCCCACCTAAACACTTTTTGAGTAAAGAACGCCTGAAGTTAAAGTAGCTTCACAATTCGATTACAAATCAATTTTCTTTTTCTTTTTTCTTTTCGGAAATTTTAAGTATTAGAGGATTATATTTTGATATAATTTGAAAGCTAATGGTATACTCTTTCACTTCATTAGAAAATCTCAAAATCTCAAAAGTGGGGTTATTCCTCATTATGCTGTGCCAGGTCACATATTTCAAGCTGTCGACATACCGTACCGATCGAAACTATTGTCACTATTCGCGACCAATTTGGTGCGAATGATTCTTTGCGAAAGCGTCCGCAAATTCTTATACTTACCAGTTTGGGGAGTCATTTCCTTCGCGAAGAGACCCAACAATTCGCGAATTGGTCTGAGGAGAAAATAATTACCGGTCCGGGGAGTCGTCTCCTCCGTGAAGACTCGCGAAGACCAGCGGCCATAAACCGAGGGAGAAACTACGCCGTACCGGTCCGGGTGGCCATTTCCTTTGCGAAGATTTGCAAAATCCAGCCGCCATCCATCAAAGGAGAAACTACCGGTCCGGGACATCATTTCTTTCGCGAAGATAGCTGCCGATTCGCAGCAATCGGTCAGGGGTGGGGTGAGAGTTGGGGGGAGACAGGGTTTACAAGTCCAACCACTCACTGACTGAAGGGACATAGCGCATGCAGAACCATTTTTAGAGGGCCTGAAATCAAAGCTGTGGGCCTGACATGTCAATTCTGACAGAACCTTTCTCAGAGGCACACAGCCTTTTTTTTTTAGAGACGTCCTACAGGGCCCAGGATATCAGGGCCTCTATTATACCCGGCTATGCTGAGCGGCAGTGCTAGTTCAGTGCGGGAGGGACCACAAGTGCTTCCTTAGTGCTTGCTTATTGAGAGGGTCGGTCATTCCGGTGCTGCGGGTAAAACTACGTGGTCATTGCCGCCCCTTTTGTTTCCTCATTGGCAGGTACTTCAAGGACATCGAGGCCTTGCCGGCCATCAGTGACCAGGACATGAGTGCAATGCTTGCTGAACATTCCCACACCCACCAGTATGACTTCCACACCTACACTGCCCTTAATGAGCTCTACTTCTTCTATGCAATAACCTACAAGAAACAGGTAAGACGGGTTCTGGCAGGAGGAGGAGGGTGGGGGTAGGTGGGGTAGGGCATTTAATAAGAGTCCTTGGTTGAATTCCTTCCTTCCGTCAGGTTCCTATTTGTTGTCTTTGTCTTTGTTATTGTTGGTGCATTGCTAATGGGCGTAAGATGGGTCGTACATTACAATGGGGTTGGTAAATGCCATTTCCACTGCTACATCGTGGTTTATGTACAAGATAAGTTGGGTCATATTGTTATTGAACAGCCCTACATGTTGTTGATCAAAGTTTCACAACAATCCTGTTGTCTTCGTCGACCCGACTGTTGATCTTTTGTGCCGGTGACCTTGTGTTGTCCTGGTTTTACAGATCATTGAGGAACTGGAAGAGAATGACTACATGACACTGGCCGAGAAGTTTAGCAAACTGTGTGAGCAACTGAACAACACCTTGTAGAGACAATCCTCACCAGCCTATGGAGGTATATATATTTCAGGTGTGTACAGACAATCCTAACCAGCTTATGGAGATATATAATTTTCAGGTGTGTACAGACCCGCCAACTCTAGCGAGCAAACTCAAACTGTGGCTCATGCATATTAATGACGGGATAACTGCACAAGCAAGAAAAAAAAAAAACATTGATTAGTACCATAAACACAGGATACTAGAAATTGCAACAGTACAATTTATACTCAAAGAATATCACTTTCCTTTTACAGATGGCATGAAATTGAATGATTAATCTTTAGAATAAACTTCCAACAGTTAGAGGGCCTGATGTTTCGATCCTAGCAGGACCCTTCTCAAAGGCAGAATGATCATTTTCCTTTTGAGAAATATCCCAAGAAAGGTCGAAACATTATAGAGCTGCCTATTAAAGCGTTTTCATCGTTAAAACCATATTGCCAAGCATATTTCACTTGATGCTTGTTGTACATGAAATTTACTTGCATTCTATTATTGGTTGCTTCACATGAAATACAAGTGGAACTTTAGCCGACAACCTGACTATTTTGAGGACGATTTTTCATGCTTAAGCAAATTTTGATGTTTAAGCGGCTCTATGAAAATGGCCCCAGGTCCTTCAAAGTTTTGAGGTTTTTTTTATTCATTCTCAAAATGGTCAAAAACTCTACATTGTACATGTATATCAGATATATAAGTAAAGAAGAATAACTATCCATTGTTTTTGATAAGATTTGATTCACAATGATGTATGTTGCAACCTGCTTTACTGACTAAGGTGGCCAAAATTGAAATCTGAATAATTCAGAGAATCTGACATTTCTATCTCAGCAGGACCTTTCTCCAAAGGAGTCCTCAGAGAAGGTTTTATTCATTTCAAGATATGTATGAAATTCAAACAAAGATGTACCGTATATAGCCACGTTAGTCTACAAGAAGGGTCAAATTATTAGCTGCCAACCATTCCTATTATGGAGGAATCGTTCCTCTTGTTTGGTAAACATTCATCACTTTTTACAAGCTCTTGACAACATCTCCACGATTTTTGGCTTTGGAAATACACATGTATTCCTATGTAGTTTGCTCTGTGATTCCTCTTTTAGTATTCCTAATTTCCTTTAAAGCCCCTACACAACATTGGTAAGATCGAAAACAGAAATGTGCACAGATTTACATGACACTTATACAGTTTGATGATGCTTATTGTAGAAATCTCGCACTGAAATATTTCTGCCTAAAATGTTGTATTTTGGGAGAAATGAGTAAAAGAAATACCTGTAGTTTACGTCTCACTTAGATCTAAACTATTTTTCGGAAGAGTACGGCATTGAATGCTGCATTTTCGCGAAGACTCGGTTGGCGGATTGAGCTGAAATGTTCACAGGTGTGCTATTTCATGCACATGGTGGATCAGACAAGGTATGGATGCTATTCTTTGACCTCGACCAATGTTGTGTAGGGGCTTTATGATAGGTTGACAGCTATGATATAAGACTAGCTGGTAAAAATGTGGCATGATATACATGATGGAGCTCTTTTTTATCAGATTGATTTGTTGGCATTTTCAGCTCTGATGGGAGCCAGTCTACCCTCAGTTTGGGAGGAAAAGGCGCGGCATGAGTGGAGAGAAGACACATCAGAACAATGGGAGGACTGAGTCAAGTCTACCTCCTGCTGCTTTTGGAGAGTGCACCGGGCAAGTCCACACTGGAGGAGAGATTAAAACAAACAAGGGTGGGATGGGGTGTGCAGGGCACCAGCGCTCTGCCCGGTACCCTGGTTCAGGATTGGCCCATTGCCCTGTGGGCAGTGGCAGCCGGTGCCGGCGGTGTTGCCATGGAAAGCGTGTCCTTTGGCAGAGAGAGAGAACTTAGCACTAACTGCCGCACCTTGTGTTGGACAATGCAACCACCATGGATAATGAAAGGAGCTTGCTGTCCTGCAGAATGTCTGGAGAACACAGGCTGCTGGGTTTCAGAATATCTTGAGAGTGACAAGTCACTTTCAAGAGACTCATGCTGATACTGTCCAGACAAATCTGGCCGGTACCGGTACATGGTGAAGTTCACGCATTTTATCCAATTCTCCCTCCCTCCCTCACTCCCTTCGACATCGGTGTGGTTTTTTTTTCCGTAAAAAAGAAACAACGAAAACCAACATACGCAAAGGACTTATAATAGTATAGAATTATCCCACAAAACCCACCTGACTTTTTCAGACTTTTGAGTGTTTGTCCGAGATGTTCCATGAGTTTGACGCTTTGTATAGAAAGGACAAAAAAAAAAAAAAATTGGAGGTAACAATTTGCTGTAATGGTGCTGTATAAGTTACCGTGGTTACCGCAACATGTAATCAGTCTGTAGTGTTTGGTTAGACGGGCGTATTGTAGCATTTAGAACTCATTCCTTTCCAATCCGATGGTGGGTCTGCGTTTTCTTTCCCCCCCCCCCCCTCCTCCTGCGACCCTTGATTTGGGGCGTCGTCGTCAAACCAATCTGAAATGTAGACAGACTGTAAAATACGGATAGATTCTCAATGTTATACCTACTTTCATACTCGCTATCTTTGAAAAGGAAGAAGCACTATCATCTTGCTGTACAGTAGATATTATATAGGGCACCTCCCCAAGGAAAAAAGACAAAAACGAATTTAACACTTTCCACAGTGATTTGGATGATGAAAGATCGCTCTGACCTTAACCACCTATAAAGGCAATGCTAGATCTTCAGCTCGGAGAACTGACTGTATTTTTATCAGTTTTAACTATTTTTGTAAAAAATTAATAATTAAAGGACAATGCAATAAAAAAAATCCCTTTCCCTTTGACCTATTTTGTTTTGTAATGCTCTTAATGGAACAAACAGCGACCTTAGAAAATGTTTTCAGAGATTGGGGGTGGGTTTTTTTTTTTTTTGCTTTTGGAATCCATGTACTATTTTGTTGATCTATTTGTACTATTTGTCTTTAGTTTCCCTTCTTTTTATATGCACGGCATGTGTATACCCTAACAGCGTCAACCCATTACACTCATTGTGGAGACATTGCTTTGTTCTCGTACATTATACAACCGTGTGAGAAACGATGGTTTAAAAATGCTCCCTTTTCAATCACATTCACTTTCCTTGGTAGAAATCGGGACCGTATGTCCCGTATATACCGGGTATAACACTTCAATTTGCGACGGATTCTTACCCTTGACAAATTTCCCGTTTGGGAGTTATTTCCAAATATCACTTTTTGTGAAAAGCTTGTGGAGACCTATACACCTTTAGAATTTGCCTGTGGAGACCTATTCAACCTATTGGACTAGGTCTCCACAAGGCACTAGGTTCACATCCACACAGACATCCCCCCATACACACACTGACACCAACTAGTTAAGACCACACTTGTCTCTCAGGAACCAGTTTATTTCTTAGAAAAATAAGTCATCCCCCCGGAAAAAAAAAGCAAATCCCCAAAACATAGTCCTATGCAGGTCACTTGAAACTGGTTAGGTTTTTTTTTCTTCTAATATTTTGACCAAAGAAAACCCCAGATTAGACTTTGTGCTCATCGTGAAAGGGTCTTGTTTTGGGGGAATTTTTAGGGGGAGGGGTTGAATTTATTTTGTACTGTATGTGAGGGGCCAATTCAGTTGACACCTTCGTAATGGACAATCAAGACAGCTTTGTGGCTACTTAA
Organism: Luidia sarsii; assembly: GCA_949987565.1. Lineage (NCBI taxonomy): Eukaryota > Metazoa > Echinodermata > Asteroidea > Paxillosida > Luidiidae > Luidia > Luidia sarsii. Next base: position 6,333,293 of record OX465103.1, on the reverse strand, counting down.
TCAGGCACAATATTCACTTGTTGATGGAGGATTTCCAAGATTGTCTGCCTCCATTGATGGTAAATACAAGACGAATCAGAGAAATTCCTCTTCAAATTGTTCAATGCAAGAGTTTTTTTGTTAATGAACTTTGCCGACTCTTCTTTTTCTACTCTTTTTTTTAATTTTTGAAATCCTTCATACTTTGTAATACTGATTTAGAGTGGAGAAATATGCGTTTGGGAAACAAATTGTATAAAATATTGTATTACGACAACTAGCATGTCCATTATAGTAACACACCCTGGCTGCTTAATAACTAGCTGGCCTTTTAAAACATAAATGAATAAATTAGTAAATAAATGAATAGAACTTTTTATCATGGAAACCAAAGTCTATTTATTAGGGTAAAAATAAGGTCATTATTATTGATCGGGTCATTCATGGTACAGTCCTTTCGCAAAATCACAGTCAGCATTTCATTTTGGGTTGTTTTGGGGGGTCTCAAGTTTCACTTGAACAAACTTATTTGGGAGGAGAATTTTCCCTCTTTTTTTTTTTCTTTTTCAAAAGGGGCCCACTCCCTGTACATTAATCTATGCCTGTGATTGTAGAGATGCAAATGTATGCAAATTGCATGCAAATGGTATGCAAATGACATGCAAAAAGATGCAAATGACATGCAAATGAAGATGGCTGTGACATTCAGGGTGTCCACCTTTTGAGTGGCTGTTTTTATCGATGCAATCTCACAATGGGGGAGGGGCTTAGGGGGGAGAAGCACTCGGTGTGTTTGTCCGCATCGTGGCCTATGGTTTCAGCAGGGCCCCAAATTTGACAGCGCTGCCCTGAGCATGTCAAGCGGACAATCTTGCACAGTTAACAAGAGCTGTCAGCTGTGTAATGGCCACACTTGCCATCGTTCGTTTCCTAATTAACTCGTATTTGCAATTATAGGAAAAACCGCCTTCTTGTTTGATAAACAATTAATGAAAGTAGCAAAGAAAATTTGACTGGACTGGGACTTGAACCTGGAACCTCTGGTTTGACGAACCAGCCGTGGTGTGAGTGCTGGTGCGTTAAACCGTATGTGTGGGGTTCAAGTCCCAGTCCGGGCCAATTGCCTCTGCTATTTTTGTGAACTGACTTGAATTGGCAATGCTTTGCGTAGCATGATATATTAATGGAGCAAGGTGGGTGGTTGTTGTTATTGTTGTTGTTGTTTATGCCTGGGCAAGGGTTCAAGTTGTATCAGCACTGCAAATCATACACAGTGCATCACGGTGATGTCCGTTGAATGTTCTACGGGTATGTGGGCTTTGAATAGTCAGCAGGTCCCATTCCTCTACTAGACGATACAGCCAAAGCTAGGAGTGGTATTACCTCTACGGGCACAATTTTGGTTGCCCTAGAGGTTTTTTGGGGAAAGAATTATGTTCCCACGACAACCCAGGCACTGACTGTTACAGCACCCTGTCAATCCCACAACCTTGGCAGTTTACTAATGAAAAATGTTATCGTTCTTAAAAGAAAAATACCATATGCATACTTTCTAGGCTTCGATTTCTGTGTTTTCCGATGTCTGTACAGTGAACAAAAAAAAAAAGCAATACAGTTATCTGCTGTCGTGGTTTCTTCTCTTAAAGTAGCTCCAAGGTTTTTTAGATCCATTTTTAAAATCCCCACACCCCCTATGTCCGCTTGATCGCTTGCCTCGGGTAGACTGTGTTAGCGCCTCTGTGCTGTACTGAGAAATGCTCTTAGAATCGTTTCTAGACTCCAGCAAAATGAAACCCAAGACAAGAAATCGGTGAGCATGACCTGTAGACCAGCCCCCTCACGTTTTGTTGTTGTTGTTTTACCTTGCCATGTCTGGTTACTGTTAAACCGAGGTGTGGTTTTGGTTATTGTTGGCGATCAGAACCAAGAACTGTTGGTGAAAACCAAGAATAGGTTCAGAAATTTCAAGCCCTCCCCCCCCCCCCCGGCAAATTTAGTTAGAGTGAACTAGGCATTGGGGTGCACACATTTTCGCAGGGCAGAGTCGAACAGAAACCACCTTTAATATCGCCTCCTGGTTTGAACTGCCCGACCCCAACCCCAGTCCATGCTGAACCAGGTGCTTTAGAAGGAACACCGTCTCTTGCTCTGAACTAGAACGCTGTTTCTTACTCCTCAGAGACCAACTCTAGAAATCTCTGCGGCATAAATGCTCTAGTATGTGTAGTGAGAAACTCATCATCCCCTCCTCTCCCCCCCCCTTAGAAAACCCATCCCACTACCATTAACTGTCACTGAGATTACCTTTTTGTGTAGAAACACTTACTATTTTAGTGTTAGTTCTGTAGTTACGACTGAATGTATGATACAAGTGACACGGAAGCCATGTTGTTCGGCTCAGTCACCCACCAAGATGTACATTTTCTTGGGTTTTTTTGTTTTGTTGCTTCTCTATGTCACTCGGTTTTTGTTTTGCCTATACAGACCATGTCTGACTTTGGGAATTTCTCTTTAACAAACTCTTCACAACTCCCATAATTCCCCCTTTTTATTCATTTTTTTTTTTCATGACGACTTTGTATTGGTCTTTCAGCTTCTGTGGTTTGTCATTAAGATATATTTGTAAAAGCAATAATACTTTCTACATAATTTGACGACTGTTCGTTTACACAGTGGGGCCATCTACATGTACATGTATCTAAGTTTGACTTGCATGCCTTTGTTTATTACCCCCCAAAAACCACTTTTGGACCTTGTACTGAGGGGTTGAGGGGTGCTTTGTTTGACACATCGACTGTGGTTGTGTTGGCTATTAATATATTGATATTGTTTTGGAAGAATGGCCAACAAAACTTTGACTGGACCGGAACTATGTAGAGACTATCCTGGTACAGTCAGAATTTTCTTGGCCGTTTTTCAAAATTGTTTACCAAAAGTTCCCAGTCAATTTTTCCTTTTAATATTTGTTTGAATATATTGATATGAAAATGCACTTTACTGTGATCTCAACCGAATTTGCAGTCTTTTCCCCATCCTATCCATGTAGTCACCCCATGGTTATTTTGAAGTGTCTTATTTTACAATCTACCCCTCCCCCTAAAAGAAAGTAATTTAGAGAAGGGTGGGGGAAGGGAAGGGAGTGGCAGGGGTCCAAGCATTTTCAACCATTGCTACCTGCCTACCATCACCTTGTACAAATGAGGAATCAGTATGGCATATTATGTCATTGCGTTGGCCTTGAGAAGAGCTCTCCATCCACAAACCGATGTAGAACGGATTGATGCCATCAGTAATTGTGATAGCCGTTGATGGTTCTTACAGATTCCAATTGGTCTTCTGAAGTGCAAAGTGGGACCATTTTCACAGTGTGGAAAGTTTGCAGTGACACCATTTAAGTCATCGCTCTTGAGAAGGAGTATCGCTCTGAGAAGAGCCCGACAGTTTAGACAGCGTGTGGTGGGCCAGTCTTCAGGAGGCAGTCTCCTGACGACTGGTCGAGCACATAGTGTGTAGGTCATTACCTGCTCTTCTCTAAAGAGAGGACTGGTCTTTGCAAAGTTTCCGCTTTTGTGATTCCACCATGCAAACCTTTGAGTCTCATTGGTCGTAGGGACAAAGAACTGAGCAAGGGTTCTTTCCATGGAGGTTTGCTCTCACAAAATTGTCTTTACAGCCAAGTGATGGTTTGGTATAAATCCCCCCCTCTCTCTCTCTCTCTCTCTCTCTCTCTCTCTCACAGAATCAGAAGTACAGACATTTCAGGCGTGCCCTTGTGTGGGATGTCTGTGTGCTAAAACAAACACTATTGGCAAAGAGCTGGTTCAATCAAAGGTTCCATTTCTCAATCCCTGGCAGTATTCCCCCGAAGAAGAAAAAATCCATTTAAAAAAACAAAATGGTGACGAAATCAATGTATTCTCTCGGTGTTATTCAACTTATTCTTTAACTGTTTTCATCTGAATGCCAAACTTATGTTACCTATATTTTGTATATAAATCAACGAGGAGGTTTTTATTGTAAAATGCATGCTAGGCGTTGTGGTTTCTGTCACTTTGGGGAAGGACCTATTGATTGGTTCGCACCAGTTTCACCCAGGATGGATTATTTTTCACAAAATGTAATGTAAGACGATCGCCACATTTTTTTTTTATTCCTGTTGGTAATTTTTTTTGTATATGTTTAACTATAATGATGATTTTTTTTTTGTAATGAAAATTAAAAAAATTAATGAGTCACAATTTGAGTGACCAATAAATTGACGGTTTCTATATATAGCTCACGATTGAGACAATGTCCATTGTGTTTTGTTTTTTGTTTCTGTGGGAGATTGGAAGGTCTTTGCATGTCAGTCGCACACACCCTTTGAGCGGAGATCTTTTTTGATAATAATTAATTGTGCCTTGTGAATATTGATTAATTGGCAGGCGGCAATTTTCATCAGAATCTGCCGACCCTTGTTAGGGTGGGCTGCGTCCACTTTGTGTGAATCTCCGAGTTGCTGTAGCCGTCAGGCTTACAACAATAATTGGATGCTTGCATCTGAATGAAAGAGGCCATGTGATCTCTGAAGATATATACAGACCACTTGACTATTTGAGAAGGCCACCATTTAAGGGCGGGAAAGCATACAGTAGATGGAAGAGCAGAGGTACGTTAGTCCAGCGGTCTTGGGTTCAAGTCCCGATCCAGTTAAAGTTTTATTTGCCAATTTTCAGTTTTTCCTTGGTTTGTTCGACTTGAATTGAAAAAGCTGCAACCTCTTTGCGTGCACCCTGACCCGCTGTAGCCAGGTTTACAACAATAATTAGTTATTTGCATCTGAATGAAAGCGGGGTGGTGTGATCCCTGGAGATATACGGCAGTTAATGGTTGAATTGCTTCTGACTTGCTTCAGACGCCCAGCTTGGAATGAGAATGCAGACCCCAAAACACGTGGATAGAAGTTACCGGCTCTTCTCAGAGCCGTTCTCCTCAAAAGAGATGACTGCAGTCTTTCCATGTTGTGAATTTCACTGTGCAAACAGGCAACTCCCCCCCCCCCCCGGAAAAAAACCAATAATAAATAAAGAAAAAAAAAAAATAAAAAAAAAAATAAGAAATACCGGTAAATAAATATGTATTATATACGCACAAACATGGAAAATGACAACCTTCACTGCAGCAAGTTTTGTATTCATTTTTTAATTGATTTTATAGGTGGCTCAATAAGATACATTTTGCCAACTGTCAATTCACTTCAGTTGTTTGACAGGCTGACTACAAAATAACAATATTAAGGGAAGCTCACTTATCTACAATGGTAATAACATGATATGGCCATTTACCTGTTGAGCAAAGCTTCGAGTTGGCCGGTGACATAAATAGCAATAAATTAGAATAAATAAGATTGTTATTATTTATTTAAGCTACATTTTATTTAAAAAAATGAGTTGAGATTTGAGACCCTTTTTCAAGGCAAGGTAAATCTATCTTACATGTATACCTGGTTACTGCTGCCTCTCCACTTGGCATTGTTAAAAATATATAAAAAAAAAATAGAGGTACAATCATGGACACATGATTTCGTCAGTGAGAATGTAATTCAATGCGGGCTTGCCCTTCTCTGGAAAGGGGTTAGCACTGTGTGCTAGGCCTACTGTGTGTTCAGTGCTTTGCCTGATTGCCTGCCTGACAGCTTGGGTGAGATGCAAAGCCAGTAGTTCTGCTTTCCGGTGCTGGCATTTCAACCGCTGAGTGCTGTTTTCATTTTGTTTCAGCAGGCAATAAGGCAAGATACAACAACCCTGTACAGGGAGACACACAGTCAGTATCAATGGTAACTTAGGAAGACACCCGACATAGCAGAGACCAGTGTCTTCCAAACGTCCCAACTACCTAATAAAAACATATTTTAATAGTTCGTGTTTTTATGGTAGATAGAGAATGCTCTCCAAAGAGCACAGTGTGAATTTCATGTTCATTGGTTTTGAGGATGTTTAGAAAAAGGGACGTAAAGTTTGTGCACAGCCCTATGGGAATGTCTGCCTAATGTACCAACCCGGGTAATTTCTACTATAATTAACATCATTAATGTTATGCTATATGTAATCTTCAAAATCACAAACAGAGTTGGAAGTTGATGGGGACGGTCAGTCGCCATATCAGGATGATTAAGTTCAGTGAGTGGACAGGGCGGATCTGCGATACCTCCCACACGTCCACGCTTGAATGCAAGACCCGACAAACTACATTGCCAAGTACACATCAGGAATGGCAAGCACCTCATTGACTACCAGTGGTTTTAAGTCTTTGCGGTAATCACCTCAAGGTGACTGGTCTGGCTCTGAAAGGTAGTGGAAATTATCTGCGCACGACTGCAGGAGTTCCAGAGTTTGCAGAGATGTACTAAAAACAATTGATTCTAAATCACGTTCAGCGCTCGTTTGTCTGGGGAAATCCCATGTACGGTAGACACGCATTACAATGGTTGGAGCCTGCAAATTTTCACACTCCTCCAAAAATAAATCCAAAGATATTTGAGTCCGCCGGCAAGTTTGCAGTCTACAAGGAGATCATTGTTCAAGTTCATTTACACTAAATGATTTCACAGAAAATCATTATACAGAAATACTGAAATATACGTTATTCTTTTAAAAAAAAAATGCAAACTGCATATTTCAAGTATAAAGGCGTGGTGTAATTGCACATTATTTAAATCTTCAAAAGTTTCCATTACAGGGGTCATTGACAAGATGTTTGTTTTGCACCAGGACAGGAACTATATCTCTGTATTCTAAGCTGTATACCGGGGAGAAATTTACTCATGTGTACATACATGTAGCCGGCTATAATGTAATGTTTGTATTAGTGAGAATGTAATTCAGTGAGGGTTTGGCCTACTCGACACAACCTGCTCAGGGCTAAAAAGGTTAAGAATTCTCCACCAAAAAGCAGATGTCAAAGGTTCGAATCCTGCCTGAGCTCCCTGGTTGTTTGTTTTTTCCTCCATCTGGCAATTGGGCAAAGCACTGACTTTGTATCCGTGCAATTATACCGGTGTAATACTTCTACAGCAAGTTCCATATTCACCCAGGAGTTGCCCCTTTCCATGAACAGTCCACCTTCTGTTCCAAGAACACAAATTCTTGAGGGATTCTCTCCCACCAAATATTTTCCTTGGCCAAGATTTTATCACTCTGAAGAAACGAGGACCCTCTTCAGGCTTTTCCGTAGATACAAACATTGGTGCGTCAAGACAGCACACCAGCAAGAAGATGTGCCATCAAATTAGTAGACTCCAACGACCATCCTGGTGTGTAAACACTAAACAGTGCTCCTGACATCCAAAGTCCCTCATACCTTTCCTCAACCTATCCCTCAACAAACCCTGGCACTAATTGCATCGGCTATTTCTGTTTTTCTTCAAACACCGGGGTGCCCCATGCAAAAATAAATCTGCAGTTCCGGGGTCGACGGCGCCAGAAATAAACTCCCTTCAAAAGTAAACACAGCGAGGCATTGCTCTCCATTCTACTGAAGAGTTGAGAGCGTCTACGCTCATCTGAGCATGTAACCACAATCGGGCAGACCAGAAAGATGCTCAGACAGATTCATGGAAACTGGAAAATATGAATCAGATTTGCCCGGGTCTAATTTATGAGCTTTTGGCAACAGTGACCTTGCAGTTGTGAAATGTGGTTGTTGAGGAAAGTGATTGAGGGTCCTGTGGAAGGATGAAGTTACAAATGGGGAAGTGAATAAGGAGAGGAGGTGTGAATAGGCCACTGATCAGTGGGTTGAGGATCAAGAGAGCTGATATTGTCCGGTTACCTGATCAGGATGGGAGAATTGGAAAACTCAGCTTTTGACTGAAAAGATAGAGGGGGAGGGGAGCAGAGAAAGAAATAGGGTGATCTGGATGTCGAGCCTGAACGAATGGCTGAAACTTGTGAAAGAACAAGGCACGACTGACTGTTACACATCTGCTGCAGGAAACTACCGACAGGGAATTTTGGCGTGACAAGATTTACGGCACCGAAAGAGAGAGAACCCGGAGAGTGAAGTGAGCATCCGAAAATGACTTCTCTCTGTCACCCTTCTGTTTTCACTAGCCCGTGTTTATTATTCTGGCATTGCAGCAGATGCTAGACTGAGCCTCGAGTGAGCCTTGGTGATCGAGGAGGAGAGAGGAACGGTCGGAATGTAAGCACCCATTTCTTCTTCCCTGGGAGGAGGGAAGGAGAGATGACATAACTCGTCATGTAAAGGGGCTCTTGCCATCTGTGTCTGACTACGAATCTCAATGTGTACCATCCAGTATGCTTGGGACTATACTCCACTTCCAAATTACAAAGTGCAAAATTACTCTGAAATCTAAAAGCCATTTTCTTTCAGCATTGAAATGAAAAAGAGAGAAGAATATTGTCTTTCTCCCGTGCCAGTGCTACATTTTCTATTTTTCATCCTGAGTTAGGAGAGAGGGTTGGGGAGAAGTTCACTCTCACTGTTATTGCCTCGGAATGGCAAATCGTTTAGATTTAGGGAGGGGGGTTGAGAAATTGAGAATGCTGTGAACATGGATTTGCAATATCAGGAGAATGTGAAGATTGGTTGATTTCTTCTTGGTCTGGTTTCCTCCTAGCGCGGCCTTCGTCAACAGTTCCTACCTTTGAGGAAGGCCCTGCTAATTCTATGAGATTTAGATTTTGGTCATTTTTAGTCAGTATCAGGAGCCTGCAACATCTGTTGTGTGTTACTCCTAGTCTTCAAGTGCAGCAGTATTCAGTTTTGCGATTTGTGGAGCATCTGTATCTCCCCCAAACCCAGGCCGAGATTTGAACCTCCGTCACTCTGTTTTAAGGGGAAGATGCTCAACCAAACTCATGATGAAACCCATCTCTCTATCCAGTAAGTAGAGACAGGCAATAAACCCGTTATCAGACATTCGGAAAGTAAATGTCTACATCTGAATGGGATTGGTGACATTGCCTGACATCTCGATCACAGCAGGACCTTTTGTGAGGATTGAAACATCAGGTCAGCCTTATTTTGCTTGGGTGGGGGGTTTAGATATGCAATGATGCATGTTGGTATCAGTAAGCTATTTGCAGCATTTTTTTGCAACACCCCAAATCGACCGGACGAGATCTGAAGATTGACAAAGAAGGTTCAGGACGTACAAGGTTTGCGGCGGCACCGCACACACATGCAGTCGATTGGCACAGTATGTCCTGTCTGCGTCCACTTCCCGAGTGTCTACATGATGGCCTGAGATATCTGCAGAGCCCTGTGATACACGGCCAGGAGCTCGGCGTCCATGGCGCCCATCAGCTCGTCCCTGGTGTACTTCTCCTCCTCCTCCTTCTCCTTCTCCTCCGCGGGCGCTGGCGGCCGACGATGGACGGCCGGGCAGCCCGGCTCCGTCCCCCGGACGTCAAACCGGAAGGTCCTGGTGGTGGTGGGCGTCCGGAGTCTGGGCGAGTCCAGAATGCCCAGGATGTCCTCGTTGCTGGAGCTGGAGTTGCCTTTCTCGTCCAGCGCGGCCAGCGGGTCCGCCGCGTCCGCCGGCCGGCTCTTGACGGCGTCTTTGGCGGCGGCGTCCTCGACCGGGCCCTTGGCGAAGGAGCCGGCGTAGATGGACTCCCACATCTTGGCCACGCGCGAGTACTTGCCCCGGGAGTGGCGCCGGCTGATCTTGCACTCGTACTTGGTCCCGGCCGACTCGCGGAGCCGGCAGACGTCCAGCTTGCGGGTCTCAGCGTCGGGGCTGACGGGGCAGCTGGCCGACAGGTCCTGATCGATGCCCGAGTCTCTCTTGCCTCTCTCCCGGGCCGGGTCCCCGTCGCCCGACTCCAGGCTGGCGCCGCTCCGGCCCTGGCCTGGCTCGTTGATCTCCAGCCCGCTGTCCCTGCCCGTGTCCTTGACCTGCCGCTTCAGGATGCCCTTCTTGTTGGCCTTGGGCTCCGTTCGTCCTCCTCTCTCGGCGTCCGGCTCTCGCGGGGTTGGCGTCTCCGCGGCCTCCGCTGGCCGGCTGGGGTTCGCCACTGCGAGTTGGTTTGAGGACCGCCGCAGGTTTCTCTTCAGGATGCCGGCCGGCGGCTTCTTGGCCGTCTCCTGGGACCGGGCGCCGTTCGTCAGGGAGCCCTCTCCGGTCAACAGCCCGCTGTCTCCGGCAGCCTCCGACCCCGCCGCCTCCCGGATCTCCGTCTTCCGGCGACGATAGCAGACGCCCGGCAGGGCTTCCTCGCCAGTCCGCGCCCGAGCCTCGTCCCGGAGCCAGGGATGGTCCAGGATCTCCTCAATGGTGATCCTCTTGCTGGGATCCACTGTCAGCATCCTACGAATCAGACCCGAGGCATCTGTTGGGCAGATGGGAGAACATGCCGTCAGGAATCCACACTAGAAAGTGAATCAGTTCATGAACTTTTTTTCTTCTTCACCCTTAGTCACTTTCCCTTTCCTTATAGGTTGAGCCACTGTGCTCTACTGAGTGGGTCTCCGATTTCTGGGACTGTAACTCAAGGTTCAAAACTTGAGTGCTTAATACCAAATGATACCGAAAGAGTTAGTGCACTGCTTTCTGTTTCAACCCGGGATATGTGCTTGTTGATGGGAGCTGCTAGGATCCAAACGTCAGGCCCTCTACACTGTTTTTCTTTTCTTTTTAGGATTGATTCTAGTGATTCCGTCTGTGTGTACCTGATGCCACGGAGGGTTCAAAGAAGTCTCCGGCGACTATCTGCTTCTTGAGCTGAGTGAAGTCGGCCCCGTTGAAGGGCATGGTCTTGTACACCATGGCATAGAGCACCACGCCTAGACTCCAGCAGTCAATCTAAGAGCAAAGAAACGACAAGCAAACAAAACACAGATTAGCCCGGTGTAACAAAAATGAAGGGATTGGGTTGGGAGGGGAAGATAATCTGTCACCTCGAGTCTGGAATCCAAATCAAAGGCATGACCACTGAAGTGCTGGCTTGCCGTGGGAAAACATAAAAAAACGTGCTTCTATGACTGCGAAAAATATGCCAGCGGCTAATTTTTATCCCACATGCCTGATGTTTTTTTTTTATTTGCCTGCATCGTGAGTGCACTGAAGGATGGGGAACCGTTGAACAGACTGCCAGTACATGTATTCCCATCCCAGTCACAAACCCAAGACTGCTTGGTCAGACAGACAGACATCCACTCTCCTGGTAATGACATCATCTTGGGACCGCAGACATTTCTATTGATCTATTCAGATATGCAGATGGCCATAATCCTAACAAAAGGTCAACCCTGGCAAAGACCATCCAAGGCCTGGATAGCTCAGATGGTAAGAGCGCTGGTACACAAAACCAGAGTTTTGGGGTTCAAGGCCCAGTACAGTCAATGCTTTTTTTGCCATTTTTTTAAATATAAACTACTCATCTATCTGTGAATCACAGGAGCCGAGCAAAGCAATATGTAAGGCAGCTCACAAGCAGACAAAACACCACTCAAGCACTGAAACATCTGAAACATCATTATCTCCTTCATTTATAGAAAATATACAGTGTATAGATGTTCAAATTTAGTGGACCTGACGTTTCGATCCTAGCAGGACCCTTTTCAAAGGCAGAGGCAAGATTGGAAGATGCTATTTTTTTGTTTTCAAATGCTCCAGAACTATAATGTACGTGCCTCAATAAGCTAAAATGCTGTGATAAGAACTGTGACAAGAAGGCTTGCATAGTCCAAGCAAGGTCAACATGGCAGTCATCTCTTTGTGGGTGGAGTACAAAGCGTTTCGCGCGCTCTGCCCATCGTCAGGAGACACTGCCGTCTGAAATGCAGAGTAACCGACGCTTTTCAGAGCCATACTACAGTGTACTTCTCCAACGAGAGGACTGACCATATTTTAGGCAAGTTTCTGTGAGTGACTTTAAAGTAAACACTTAATAACAATTTGATGCTGGTGGACTTATGAGGGTAAGTTATTGTCATCAGTGACTGTTTGAACAGCCAGCCCCATGGATGGAATGAAACAGCTGCCTCAGCCATCGGATGGCTGGCACAGATTTGGGGTCACCTTGTGCACAATCCATCTACCTCTGTAGGACTGAATTGGGCCTGTAAGTCTGCATAAGACTACAGTATGTACGAATGACTGCCACCCAAATGCAACACGCTACTGTTGACAAATTTTGACAAGATAAGTTTAGAATGAAATGAATGATAACAGGACAAATGGAATCTAAGTAATGTAAACAAGAAAGACCATCACAATGACAGACAAACAGACGAATGGAATGGCCATTAAAACGACAAATGGAATGGCCATTAAAATGACCGATGAAATGGCCAATGAAGTCGCAAATGAAATGGCCAATGAAATGACTAATGAAATGACCAATGAAATGACCAATGAAATGACCAATGAAATGACCAATGAAATGACCAATGAAATGACCAATGAAATGACCAATGAAATGACCATTGAAATGACCAATGAAATGACCATTGAAATGACCATTGAAATGACAAATGAAATGACCATTGAAATGACCACTGAAATGACCACTGAAATGACCAATGAAATGACCATTGAAATGACAAATGAAATGACCATTGAAATGACCATTGAAATGACCAATGAAATGACCAATGAAATGACCAATGAAATGACCAATGAAATGACCAATGAAATGACCAATGAAATGACAATGAAATGACCAATGAAATGACAAATGAAATGACCATTGAAATGACAAATGAAATGACCATTGAAATGACAAATGAAATGACCATTGAAATGACCATTGAAATGACCAATGAAATGACCAACCAACGCATTGACCAATGAAATGGCCACTGCAGGCTGCCAGCATCACTGCATCTCAAGAGTTGGTCTGAATAAATCTCAGTCCTCGCATGTACCTCTGGCCCACAGTAGGGAGTTCCGTTGATGATCTCCGGCGATGCATACAGAGGGCTCCCGCAGAAGGTGTCCAGAAGTCCATGGCCAAAGGTACTGGACAGGCCAAAGTCAGCAATCTAAGAAAATCAAACAAAAATGGCCAGCAATTGAAAAAAGGACACCAGTCATTGACAAGGTGCAAAATCATTAGCCAGTTCGAACCCAGGCAACTATTCGGTGTCCATGACCGCCATGTGGGGATTTTTAACCCAAGCTAGGCATTTTAAAAACTTGCTATAAAACAATCAGGAACAATAAATACATAACCTGTGGAATAAATCAATATTAAAGCGCACACAAAACACTATGTGTACAAGCAAATCAAGTCTGGCACAATATGTGTGGATTTTGTCATGCTACATTGTTTGGTGGTAGGTAGGTTGAAAAGAGTCTTTAGTCAAAACATCACTGGTGTTCCCACCATTACTTATGCGCAAAGTGGATAATGTTGAGAGCGGACACTTTTGATGTGTAACATACATGTACTACTGCTGTTACTGGAGAGATTGCAGTAGCTAGACCTACATTTGAGAGATTGCTGCAGTTGTGACTTTGTTACAAAGATGATTAAAGGATTGTGCGCTGTGGGCTCAATTTGAGAACTAAACGATTGGAGCACTTCCAAGTTGACAAGTTGCTGTCCCAGCCTCCCCACAGACTGTTGAATCAGCCTGCTGGTAGATTTTCCCAGAATTCCCTCCCTCCTCATACCAAAGGTCAGATGTCACTCTGTCAGGTTGTCAGATGTCACAGCTGACATGCTGACCACAAAGGGGGGGGGGGTCTTAGGGAAGGATCCTCCCCGACTGATAACAGGCCAGAGTTGTCATTTCCTTCCCAACCTCCATCAGTTCTGCCAGCGAAAGAGGCAACAGGAAACTGACTCAAGAAACCCAAACGTTGAATTTGCCAAAAAACCAACCCCAACTTCGCAGAAAAGGAACGTCCAACTTGCCGAGGACATTGTGACTCACAAACCAAAGTTTCCTCTCCACATTTGAAATAAAATTCCACATGTACCGGCACAAACACTATGTGTACTCACATCAATTGGCAAATTACTTCTCTTCTCTCTAATCCTATCAATGTAAGTTATCCTAGTCTCATTTTGAATTTCTCTGGAATAGAAAAGATTGCATCTCCAACGAGCCCAAAGCATGTTCAAATCATAACCACTCCAAGCTCTGGTGGTAGCCAAATGTAATGTACACGTAAAGTTCATGTGCAGGTGTAACATCTGCGGTGTCACTTCCGTATGTTTTCCTTCTGCATCACTTCCTGTTGGTGGAGTGCCAAGCGTGATCCGTGCAGGGGCTCTTGTTGGAGGGGAGACCACATTAGCACCGAATGCAGAACTCAAAACTATTGAGGGCACTGAGGCCGGTTGGCAGGCCACTGAGGCCGGTTGGCAGGCCACTGAGGCCGGTTGGCAGGCCACTGAGGCCGGTTGGCAGGCCACTGAGGCCGGTTGGTAGGCCACTGAGGCCGGTTGGCATGCCACTGAGGCCGGTTGGCAGGCACTGAGGCCGGCTGGCAGGCCACTGAGGCCGGTTGGCAGGCCACTGAGGACAATATAATTATTCTCAGTGCTCAGTGAAATACTAAGTATGCTTTTTTATCTCCTCAATTTATCAAAATAGGAAAAAAAAACTTCTTGTGTGGCATCGAGGCCAGTAAGAAGGGAGCCATGAGAGAAGTGGCCACCACTTCAATCAAGGAGTGCTGTGCATGGGCATCTTTAAAAAAAAAAAAGAGAAGAATTTTTTACGAATTGTTGAACCCCTTCCCTTTGCTGAGCTAATTTTATTTTCTTGAGGGGCATACTGTGGACAAATGGCCAGCAGCCTCCCTACTCTCAGTGAGATTTAGGCCTATTTCCGTTGCCAGCGTGGCATCCAGACAGGACACCACGGGGAACACCAGTGAAACTGTACATAAAGTGAATGGTGGGGACCAGTGTTCTCTCACTATGTGCCATTCAGGTAGCTCCCATGGGGAACACCGATGTAGCTGTATATATGGTTTATAGAGGGGGACCAGTCAACCACACAGCACCCCATGAGGGACACCGGTGAAGCTGTACATAACAAGAAGATAGTGGGGGCCAGTGTTCCTCTCCCTACAGGCCATTCAGACAGCCCACATGGGGGACACCGGTGTGGCTGTGCATATGATGAGTGGTGGGGACCAGTGGGCCCCTGGTGAGAGAGGCTCTATTATTACAAGTCAGCGCAGGGGACCATCTTCTCACCAGATGGTGCGGGCAGATTGTGTACCGTGGAAGACTTTGGGGCTGGCTACCTCAGTGCCCAGCAAATAGTCTTGCTTCCGAGAAAAAACACACACAATGCAATACAAACTGAGAATAAGATCGCGATTAGAATCGCATATTTCATTTTCAAGTGAGTTTTTTTGAAAAATCATAAAGCGAATCATGCTTTTTCGTGCCAGGTTGAACCGCCCTCTGGTGGTACATGTAGCTTTCGTCCCTTGCGGTTAAAAGCACTTTGGTGGTTAAAAGCACTTTGGCATAAAAGTGGGGTGACTTCAGGAGATGAATGTTTTCTCTTTCCTTGGGGGTTAAGTGCCCATGCATTGCCCGACTACATGCCCCTGAGTTAGCCCCAGACGACCAAGGCCAGGCTGGACTTGGGCAACCTTCACTCAGCGTCTGTCACCCCTTCAAGGCCTGCAGTGTCTTCTGGGAAGGCTAAGCATGTACCTCGGTGACCTTGGGTGTTTGAGCGGGGCTTAACATAACACAGGCCAGCACCGATCTCACCAATCCCTGGATTTTTTTTTTATACATAGGCCTATATTAAGCCACGATAGTGACCATTTACAAAGCCACACTCATGAAAGTAGACAATCGGTTGGATTGTTCAGTCAATGTCTGCAGGCACCCAGAGCATTACAAGCAGTTTGCGCCATTGCTGTGTCTCCTGAAGGCGAACCAGAGTATATACTGTTCAAAATACTCAGCTCTTCCGGTTCTTTTCAGAACCACACAAAAAGCCCTTTTTACACGAGAACTGAAAACGCATGTCTGCGAAAAATGGCGCCGGATGTCTGGCGCAATGGTCGTTTGCGATTTGATCGCAGACCTTTAAGCCCATTTTACATGAGAGCTGTAAACAGGGGTCCCTTGCGAAGGAATCGCATCGATGTCAAGAACACACAGATACCATGCCGTGTAAAAGTGTATCTCTGTCACCAGACCGCAAGGGTCCCTTGCGAATCTTGACAGGGATCGAGACCTCCTCCAAAATTCTTGCGATAAACACAGAGATAGGTCGTGTAAATGCACCCATGCGACGTTCGCAAGGATATTCGTCTCGATCCCTGTCAAGATTCGCAAGGGACCCTTGCGGTCTGGTGACAGAGGTTTTACACGACAAGGTATCCCTGTGTTCTTGACATCGATGTGATTTCTTCGCAAGGGACCCCTGTTTACAGCTCTCGTGTAAAATGGGCTATACTCACAAAATAGAAATTGCATGGTGTCACCACAAACCTATCACTTATTCTTCCATCATGACCATTGCTTGTGCAAATCTATAAAAAAAAAAAAAAAGATTAAAGACCGAACATTTTCAGTACTACATGTATTAGCAGGAAACTTCATTTTCATGGATTGATTTCTTTCTTTTTTTTTCAAACAAATCAAGCAAAAGGCTAAGGTCAGTTGACTAACGGTATTTGGGAAGGTCACATCTAAGGGCTGGATAGCTCAGATGGTAAGAGGACTGGTATGAAAAACGGGTTCAAGTCCCAGTCCACTCAAAGTTTTCTTTGCCATTTAAAAAAATTAATCATTCTTTATTATACGTATATGGTTTGTATAATATTTTGGTCATTCATTCACTATTTTTTTTATTGCACTCCTCTTTGTGTGCATCACTTTATTCACGATCCTCCAAACCGTATCAAAATTATTACTACCATCAAAATCTGACCTAAAGTTTTTTTTTTTTTTAAAGGTACCGATAGTTGGCTTGAGAGTTTGGACCCCACCAGGGTCCGAGGCCAGACATTGTGAAATGAAACAAAAGTTAGAAGGAAAGTTTGATATTGTACATAATACGTTTGTACACACACTGTACATGTACATTATGTATATTGGACTAGGCCTGCACACTCGATACAGTATTGATCACATACTGTACACACATGTTCTGAAAGATCCCTTGCAAGGACCATTTGGCAACCAGCCATTAATTAGTGCTTAATTACAGAGTTGTGTTCTGGAGGCAGGCTGCATGCTGGGCGATGTTAAATTGCATTTCTCTGGGAAATCAATTAATCTTTATTTTTGTTTGGCCTTTTCAATCAGGCAAAGGTACAAGTATAAGGAAAGTACTGCAAAACCATGCCATAAGGTACACACATGTGTACACAGTACTACACACAATGTAATACCCACATACTGATTAATTTTTTTAACCTTGTGGAGACATTGCTTTGTTATCGTGCAGTATACAACCCATTTTTGAGTTACATGTAGGTGTATTTCCAAATATCAGTTTCGTGAAAACCTTGAAGAGACCTATACACCTTTACAATTTCCCTGTGGAGACCTATTTAACCTATTGTCTTAAGCCCTGTCCGCACTGCACTTAATTTGGGTAAACTAACCGAGCAAATGGGTAACTTGACCATTTTAAGTCCAGTGCGGACAGCCCAGGAAGTTTTCCTCCCACCCCAGTCAACTTACCCAAATCAAATGGGTAGTTTAACCGGCCAACTTCTGCCCGGTTAAATTGACCAGGTCAGTTTAACCGAGCCGAAAAGTCCAATCCGGACACGACGTCTCGGTAAACGACTCGGTAACAAAAACACATCCAGCGCCCCGCACGTTATGTTACTGTATGCAAGACTCGTGCGGGCGCAGGGTAACAACGTGTTTGTGTACCTAGAGTACATGCACATGTACCGAGTCGGTTTGTTTGACCGATCGTCTCGGGTTAGTTTACCCGAGTCGATAGTCCAAGTGCGAACGCCGGGAAGATTTACCCATTGGAATGTTACCCACGGGCTCGGTAAAAAATAAGTCCAGTGCGGACATGCCTTTAGGTCTCCACATTCCACAAGGCACTAGATTCGCGCCCACAGTGTACAACAGTGTACACTGTACACACAGCATGTGCTATGAACATAATCGTTACATGTACATGTACATGTACGGTATATACCAGTAGATTACTAGATTTGCACTTGGACAAATCTCCAATGAGGTTTTACGATTGTGTCTGACTTACTTGCAGGGAAATCTAACTCTACTATAGACAGTGGAGGAACTTCCTTCAACCTTTGTATACAGAAAGCCCTGTTCCTGTCAAAAGACCCCTGATCTGGTCTGACAGGCACCACACCGCACAAGCCTTCCGGAAATTCTCCAAGAAGATCACCTCATGGTTTTAATGTCCGGATGGATTCAATAACCACAAGTTCCATAGCATGCTTGGGGTTTTTTTCACTGGGTTATTGACCAGGAGGTAAAAGCCACAAAGCTGAAAACTGACATATGATCGGTTGACCAAGTTCACTGAGCTCCCGAGACATTTCAGATTTCTGCTTCAAGCCGTGATCTTAGATGACAACTTTTTTTTTTTTTCCACCAGGGGAAGTTCTCAATCTGGGTTGTGGTTTGGGTCTATTTGATTGTTTGCTTGTCCCTTGACAATCTGTCTGTCTCTCTATGTCAGTCAGTCAGTCGGTCAGTCAGTCCTATATCTGTCTATCTGTCTCATTTCTTCTGGCTGTCTGTTCTGTCTCAGTCCGTCTCTGTTTTTCCTCGGGTGTGTCTGTCTTTCTTCAGACTGTCTGTCTGCCTGTCATCAGTGTCTACTTGTCTGTTTGTCTATGTCTGGCTGACTTGGTCTCTGTTTGCCTATCTGTCAGTCTCTCTGCCCGATTCTGACAGGTGTCCAGGGAGTCCACTGAAGGCCGTGCAAGCTTTCAAAACAAAATCATGAAGTCAAATTTGACACAAGCAGATTTCAAGGAATGCCAACAGATTAGACTATATCACAGTCAGTGTTCCTTAAGTTCCCCTATCTGATAAAGACTGATATCAAAGCTTGGTTGACCTCCAAGAGCTCCTGATTTGGTTGGGCCACAAACTCAGGAACACCTGTCCATAGTGGGGGAGAGGGGGTGGGGGTGGTTCGGCGAGTAAGAGGAAAACATTCCATTGCAAATACTCAGGAAAGTCTGGTATTTTATAAATATCTGACAAACGAACAAACATCCCACCAAATAAGGGTCAGATCATCTTCATTGTGCCACGCATGTGACACCATTAGATATATTTGGTAATGTTGCGGTGAGATCTTAGCATTTCATCCACCACAGACAATGGGCAATTAGCCCAGTACAAACTACAGGCACAGTGAAACTCAACTGGTAGGCAAGTCATTTCTATGATCTGTTCGCAGTGAAACCAAAATCAGAGACCAGATTTCGCGGAGGGAAAATGGCACTCACTCTCAGCAAAGTCAAGTATGCCAGGCTATGTGTAAGTTCTGGTTTCTGTCACATAAAAAGGGAAACAATTTGCATTACTGAATTCCATGCATTCAGCACAAATTCAATTTAGTAAAAAACCTTGATTATGGAGTAAAGTTCTGATCTTGATCAGTGTTTTCCAATTTTTAATGGGGGTAGGAGTGAAACAGATGACAAGGTAATGAGCTTGTACAAATATGTGTCCTGGCACACACAGCTAAGCTTTCCCAAGGCCACTTGCCCACTTGATAGCCTGGGTTATTTCTGTCACTCTGCAAATACAATCTTCTAAAAAAAAAGAAGACACCTAATCTCCTTCCCAGACCTGCCAAATTCATATACGGTGCAGTGTGCAGTAGACCCTCACTTTAGTCCCATAAGCCCATCTCAAGGTAATTGGCCTTGCGAGTTAATAAAAATCGGCCTTCACAAAAATACCAAGCGTGTGCATTGGGGGGGGGGTACTCTGTCCAACACCAAACCCACTATTACAGGAAAACCTTTACTTGAACTGCTGACACAAACATTCCTGCAGATAAAATCTTGACACTTGACAGTGCAAGCCTCTGGAAGTCCAATTCCGGAGTTAACTTTCAACTGGGGACTGGCTGATACTCAATGCCTGGAGGCTTTAGGAATTGGATTTTCGGACTGGGAAGTGGGAACAATCTTCTCTGTCTCAGAGTCAGAGGGAGGGACAGCGGGGAAGAAAGAGGGAGAGAGGGGAACTGGAGAGTGGGGGGGGGGGGCAACTGGTGTGAAGCTCCACAAGGGCGAAAAACCGGCTGGAGGTTGAACTTGGGAGGCTGGGGGATCAGAATGTGGAATGCTCGGGTACTAGCCCTGGGGTAGCATGGATTGGACTCCAGTTGGGCTAGGAATGGTGAACAAAGGACACCACGCTGGCAAGATGCAAGGGGGGTGATCAATCTAGCTGTTTCAAAACATCCACTGAAAGTGGGGCGCAACTTCCGTCACCTTTCTCATCCGTTTGCCCTCGATCATCGGCGACTCAAACAAAACTACAACAACCTGCCCTTGCACTCAGAATGGAATCATACAGGCCTAACTCTGCACTAAACCAACTAACCACACGCTGAAGAAGAATCTCTTTGAAGAGGCAATTGACACAAGAACATGTAAAGTGCAGTACACCTTAACTGAAATGTTCAACGAGCTGCAGCTCTGTACTGGCCGTGTACAGCAACCTAACTACATGTACACACATCAAGTCCTACACATTTTCCTTTTTTTTCTTTTTTCTTTTCCTTTTTTTTCTTTTTTCTTTTCCTTTTTTTTTTTTTTTTTTAATGAATTTGCTTTTCCAGCCCAAGCTTTGATTTAAAGCTTGAATGCTTTGATATCACCAGAGGTTTCCTCAGTAATCCTGCCTAGGCATGGTCCTACTGGGACCAAACGTCAGACCCTCTATCACCCTTTTCCTTCCTCGGTTACATTACGTAAGTATCTCCTCTGTCTACTGAGTTCACATAATTGACCTTTTATCAAAACTGACTACAGCTGATACATACAGTACATTTTAACTACCGGTATATACTAAAGGCTAGTACAGTTCTTTTTTTTTTTTATGAAATTAGAGGGCCTAATGTTTTGATCCTACCAGGACCCTTTTTCAAAGGCAGAATCATACTTCGTTTTGTCAATGACCGATCCAGAAGACCATTCAAAAGCTAGCCCAGTGCAACCACAAGCAAAACCTACCTTCACAGTCAGGTCCTTTTCCAAAAGGACATTCTCCAGTTTCAAATCTCGATGCACTATGTTATTCTGTGATGACACAAAAGAGAGAGAGAGAGATAGTTATCTTCTTTTTTTTAAGAGAACTTATATAGTAAGAATTTTCATGACAAAAAGATTGATGCTTCGTACTTTAGGCAGATACATACAGTGCAATAACACACCTGTGTAAATTTCAGCTCAATCCGTCAACCATGTCATGAGAAAAAAATGTGAAAATTAAATTTATGTTAACTTGTTTCAGCCATAGACAGCGGTTTTTTGAACAAACTTCCTTTTTTCGAAAACGACAGATCTTTGAGCACTAAAATTTCAAACACTATAAAGTCTTTTTTAAATGACATTTTTATCCCTTTTGGGGGGGTGATGCATTCAAGTTTTATTCTCGTTTTGGTGAGTAATCCATCCTTCCTCTCACCTTGTGAAGGTGGCGGACTGCCGTCCCGATCTGCCGGAACATTCTCTTGGCCTCGACCGCGGTCAGGTTGCCCTCGTTGATGAAGTCGTAGAGCTCTCCGCCCGCTGCGTGCTCCATCACCATGACGATCTTGTCTCGGCTCTCAAAGACTGTGAGGGGGCAAGAAGAAGTGACAAAATAATGGAAGACAACTCTTATCATTCGTTGAATGCTGCCCTCACAAACACCTAAAGCCAACCACTGTTTCAAAAAACCGGTACCTTGTAAACCCCACAGACGTGCATGTACACAAGTCATGCACATGTATATACGCGCATCTGTGGTGGTTACGACACAAATCAGTCGTCCATAGTCGGTTAAAAACTCATGAGGATGCTTTTTAAAAATCTGATGGAATGCATTCATCTCTCACAGGTTGGTGCAAAAAATTGTGGGTTTTTCTTTTTGCCTTTTTCTCCTTTCTCAGATCATTGTTTGACCTAAAAATCTTCACAGTATGTTTTGGGGGTATGTTTAATAGTTTGGCATACAAACTTTGGTAATCTTTCAAACTTAACCAATGTTGTACTATTGGGCATTTAGTTTATTAGTTCCAAGTCAGCATGGCCGCTAAGAAAATGTCGGCAACCACATTCGGCCTTGTAGTTTTTCAATCTCTGTCATTAGGCTACCATTCCATCATTCCATCTCACATGTACAGTGTACACACACATGTATGTTATCTCTTCTTGGTATTTGCCTTGTACCTGTGCATGTATTTTTGTCAACACCTGTGAGATTGAATGGAATGGAATGGCTGGAATGGAATGGGATAGAATGAAAAGTAGTCTTTTTTTCCTTCTTTTCTTTATTCACTGGTCAGCAAAGGCGTGGTACAATGTACACATGGAAATTAACCTGCCCAAAATAGTACCAAGTATGGTAATTACCCCCAATTTCGCCTTGTGTGTTCCCTCCCTACAGTACCTGGGTCCTGGAATAGATAGTTGGGGTCCAAGTCAACATTTCTACATAGATGTTTCTCAGTTTGCACCCACAAGAATTAGCGATAGGGGTGGATTGGTGACTGTTTAAAAGTCTGTCTGCAACCCAGCCAACCCAGGACTGGTTGGGTTTCAGGCCTAGGCAGTGTAATTTTCCAATCACTGGCTCGCGTGACACTAGGGACCCCATTGTGTACACAACAACAATTGTTTGGGCCAGACGGGTTTTACCTTTCCCCGCCCACTCACCACATCCAAGAGCACTGTGTGGGTCTCGGTCTGGGGAGGTCTGGTGCCAGGGACCACTGAGTGACCACGAAAATATCTCAGAAATACCTTCCTAGATTCAGCCTCCCAGCCAACCCATCCCCTGCCCCATGCCAAGGTGGTAAACAGTACCTGGAAACCTATGGACAACCAGCAAGCCCCAGCCACTAATCTCAATAATATTTGCACTGCACTTTGGAATCTCAATTTCGTGAACTCCCACAGAACCCGGCCGTCAACAAATCAAAGTCAACAGGCCTCCAATGGCAGACAAGAGTGTGCGCGATCTAACAATTGCCCTGACAATTGCCCTGAACTCGCGCAACTATCATTCAGTGCACAGTGCAAAGTACACCATTATCCCTAAGGCGTTCAGCACGGAGAATCGAGATCCAATCGCATTTCTGGATCAGTCACTCATGTGAAGAAAACAGTTTCTCTTTCCTCGAAAACTCAGTTTGAGAAAGCAACACTACACATTCTCAATGCCTTCCCAATCCACATAATGTACAGGTTAAACTTGTGTAAGGGTAATTAGGTTTCCGGTGACACCATGTACCGTAAATTCTCTTTTGTGAGTAAGTGTGGTTCTGGAAAGAACCTGGAGGAACTCGACGTTACGATCAGTGTACTCTGCTCGTCTTCAGGAGACTGCTGGATTCCAGTGGGGCTGGAATCCAGCATTCTCCTGAAGACGAGCAGAGTACACTGTTCGAAACATCGAGTTCCTCCGGTTCTTTTCAGAACCACACTTAACTCACAAAAGAGAATTTACATGGTGTCACCGCAAACCTAATTAACCTGCTATTCTCACCATTCAAACCTTCAAATCTCAAACTTGTGTAAGTAAACATAGAGGATGGAAAATACACATTTTCAAACGTGTACAAACTACAATGTACATGTAGAAGTACCGGTACTTCACATGTACCGGTACACACTGGTCAGCTACCTGGTACAATGTACACGTATGTAAATAGTCAAAAAACACAATGGTTCTTTCAGACTTAAATTCACTTGTTTTTGTTTTTTTCATTCCTGGATTATGAATGCACCCTGAAATGCTCGGGTCAATGACCACATTTTGACACATTGCTGTGGTTTGGTATCGATTCCGCCACAGCCACCCCATGCAGCGCTTGCTTACGTTCCAGCAACATGTCAGACAATAGTAAATAATATACTAGGGGGGTCTACGGGTTGCCAAGTTTTGTTCGCAAGACCCCTGTCAGCTCAAATGAGCCGAGCTGCCAAAACAGTTCCTCATTAAATGAGTTCCGAAGATTGGCATCGTGGTGGTTTTGCAATGCAAGAGGTTTGCTGTGCCTGTATAACACCATGCGCAGTCTCAAGTACTGGCGCATGTGGCTCTGAGAAGAATAAGACTCTACATTTTGGCCAGAACATGCATGTGTGATCTACCCATTTTCAAAGTGTTGAGGTACATGTACGGTACATGTTCAGTATGAGTAATTACAAAGAAAAACCCTACCAATCGAGCTGTACATATCGTATGCATTAATTAAGTGTTGAACACCAACTACATGTACATGTATGTATCATGCTTGCAAATATATACCGGTATGTACTGTATGTGATCAATATTAATACCTTACAAACAGTACAGTAAGCTTTATCTCACGGTGATTAAAACAGCTTACATTTGGCTACTACATTTACAACCATGTTCAGGCAGAACATGCAAGTACCGGTAGTGCCTCAATGCTCAAATTCTCAAAATATCCTAATCGTGTTTACATGTATTCGAAAGCTTTTCCAGTTAAGCCAGAACGTTCACTACAATTCATACAATTGTCTATCTGCGCATAGCCCTGAAATAAATTTATAATCTTCCTATCCAAATTCAGTTATCTTAAGCCCTGGATATTTTCCCAACTGTATTCCAAGGAATGTAATTGTCCATTCAAAATTCCCCCAACAAATGAAATAAGATGCAATGATTAAATTTAGCATCAATGCCGGTATGTTAATACTTGCTTTATCTAATAAATTGACATTCATGCAGATGTCCGCCAGTTTTATTTGAATTTCTAATCTCCGAATTCCAAATCTTAATCCCGACCGGATCCTTGCTTCAACCCCGAGGGGGGGGGGGAGGGGGGAATATTTACAGCTTTCCCAAAATACCGATTACCCGGCCGGCCAATTTTAGAATCACTGCACTCAGCAGACACCACTTGTTGTCTAAACACGGCTAACACTAACAGCCCACAAAAATGTCAGGGCTGCACAGACACGAATAGCATGCTACAGAACTAAGAGAAAACTCCTACATAAAAAAAACATTTCCAGGAAGAGAAAAAAAAGATGGGAGACCTTAGTAAACTGACTCCACGCAATCTTATCAACAACTGGCCTGACACTAATTACTAACTTGACATCATCATCTCGGAATTTCCATTCTGATTTTCCTCCAATAGGTTAATTACATTCATAGGGGGCCGCTCAATTTATCAACTGTCAGTTCAGACATAATTTGGTGTCCTCCCCCCACCTCCACATTCTTATCAGCAATGCTGGAATCTAAGCTCCAGGCTGTTTGCTTTCAATTACCCATGAGCCTTGAGGTCTGGAGACCAGACCCAATATTGTGTATCATCTGTCAGAAGGAATAAGTTGTTTGTTTTCTTAAGGAGTTTTTTGTTTGTTTGTGGTATGTTTTTTTTCTTTCCAGAGGAGGAAGGGTGATTTTGTAGTCCTCAAACCACCGAAGGTCAAGGGTATTCTTTGCATAAGTTTCCCTTTTTTTCTCTGTTAGAATAAAGACCAGGTCTCCCCCAAATTTTCTTTAAAAAGCTGCATCAACTTTCTGTGATCCCTGGAACTGAGCACTGTAGTCAGGTGAATACCGGTAACCATGGAGATTTTGCAAATCACTGCAATGTATAACCAAGTGTTGTCTTGATGAAAACAGGGGCGTGTTCCTTTAAGATGTACGTCAATTAATGGTTGAGTGCTTCTGACTGGCACCCCCTGCCAACCCAGCCAAGAAAGTTGCAAGTCATTCCCCATGAAAACGATCTAAATACCCAGGAAAGTAGGATTACAGGAAAGCCTCCAATGTACGGATTACGTACACTATGTAGTAAATGTATATAGGCCTATAGGCCTAATCTTTTCCCTCCTCAAAATCTTATTTCAAATCAAAAGTCCTGCACAACCACTTTATGACATCCAAAAGCTGTCTCAAGTTTTGGGGAGACAAAGGGTCGACTTGGCCACAGGATCCCTTTCCCCTTCTCATATCCAGGAAATACAGCACAAAGAATTTGGGCATCAACAGATTTGTTGATCGGCGTCTGAAGATACTGACGTCATTGGCCCTACCATCTTTGAATAATCACGGGACTGCATCCACCACCCCCCCCCAAAAAACCCAACTCATGTCACCAGCACCCTTCTATTGATCCACTGGTTGTCCTAACCGCCAGGAAGACAAGACTGTTGTTGACAACAGCTTCATCTCTTCTTCTTTTTTAAGGCAAGTGTCTGATAAATGGCCACCACTTAAGCCAATAAGCCCTGGATACAAAAGGCTGGGAGTTCCTGGAGTGTGTCCTGGTATTGCACAATCTTAATGGGATTTCTTGGGAACAGGAGACAACAGGGAGTGAGTTACTATTTTGACTCTGTAGTCCTAAACGCTGCCCAAAACTTCAGACAAAGCAAGGAGGCCTTCCTTTTGAGAAAAAAAACCTCCCAATATTCAGGAACCTTCTCCACCATCTATAAGGGCTCATTGAGATAAAGGATGTGGCTAAAATGGTGTTGTTGATACTGCGGATCCGTAATCAGTGTTAATCTCTTCTTCACTTGGAATCCGGGCTTTACTGGGCTTTACTTGGCTTCACTTGGGAATATGGAAGACAATGGGGGCTGTTGCTATGGTGACTCTGAGACTTTATCATGACCCCTACACACCACTGAAAAAACTTTCAAATCATCAGTTTGAACTAGGAGGCTCTTCTGATGCAAGTATGTGTTTCCGTACATGTACATGGTGGATCGGGCCCGGGGAAATCTCGCCTGGACCCGGCCGACTTGGTCCGTCGAATCGCGGTGTTTTCACCGTGAAGATTGGCCTCGTAATAAGACGGATTTTTTCCACATTAATCAGCGGATCTGGCATTGTTTAGACCAGCAAACCATTGCCAATCTGTCTGGGATCATTTGGTTGGTGGTACCATGCCGTCATCAATGCCAGTGGAGCTTTTACACGATGATGAAATATCGTGTTTTTGTCTGTATATCTACGGTCCGTCGGCGCCGCCATCTTGGATTTAACGTTAACTCCCATTGACTTTGTGCACAGGGATAAATTATGATGTTGGATTAATTGATAATATGAACACATAAAGCATAATTGTGTCATTAAAATATCGCTAATTTCTAATAGATATACCACTCAAGAGACAGGTATGATTTTGAAAGTGATTATCCATTATTTAATCGGGTAAAAAACACGAAGCATATTTTTGTTGTGGGTGCGTAATAACATTTGCACGGCAGTGTACACATGTACGCACATAACATTGTAATGTAGTTTAAATTATGTACATACGTGTACATAATTTATACTACATTACAATTTTATGTGTGTACCGGTAGTCTAATTTAGTGTAGGCCTACTGCCCAAGTATTTAGTACTGTAGCCATTACACCATTTCCGGTAGGACACTTGCCTCTTGTGTGAGTAATCACTAATCAAGCTTGATTACGTACATGCACACTTCAGGTGATACATAAACGCGCATACCAAATTGGGATTTACTGGTGGTCATGGTGGGGCAGAGGAGTCACATGTTGAATATGCATGGCCCATCAGAATATCTGGAGTTCTGGCCATGACTGGCAAGCCAGCCAGCATGAATTGGCTGATATGAAAGAGGAACAACCGGAAATCAAGTCACAAGAGAAACATTCCTCCATAGTCCAGCGGCCCGCTTATGAACATGTTAACACCCTGTGGCACGCGTGTACAGCACACTTTCTCAGTTGTGGTTAGCAGCAGATATCATAAGCCGCGTTTCCACTGGACTAGAATTTCCGTCGTTCCCACTTGGACTATTGAGTCAGTCAAATTTAACAGAGACAATGGTTAAAGTAACCGAGCTGGCAATATAACGGCTCATTAAGGTTAAGTGTCAGCCGGATACACAATGTACGTGTGTACATTTAGTGCGCGATACGAAGCAGACGCTGTGCACAGTGCATGTACGTGTTACGTCTTAGGCCGGAAGTGTTTTTTTACCGAGTCGCGTTTAAACGAGTGGTGCGTTTCCACTGGACTAATCGGCTCGGTTAAACTTACCTGATCACTTTTACTGGGCAGAGGTTGCTCGGTAAAAGTAACCATTGGACTCGGTTAAAGTAACCGAGAGAAATTTGACTGGGCCGTTTCCACTGGACTTATTTTGGTTTTCTCGATTACTTTAACCAAAATAAGTCCAGTGGAAACGCGGCTATAGATCAGTTTCTGGCAAGGTTTTATGACCATCAATTTTTTTTTAGAGGGCCTGACGTTTTGATCCTCTGCAAGGACTTTTCTCAAAGGCAGGATTCGGCCTTCGAGAAAAGTCCTACTAGAATCGGGCCCTCTAGCTTGCACCATTATTTGATTACATGTGTGGTAGCTACATGTATTTATGCTTCATTATAATTAACACCCATGTTTAGAATAAATGGCCATTTTTTTATAGCTCCCTGTTTTGACTGACTTCTTGAAGTAACTTGCCGTACCAATCATTTGTTTATTTAGCAAAAGAAGCGGCACTTCATAGCAAAAACTTCCTGCTGATTTTCTACTACATGTACAGTATGCCGTTTGCCTCTGGTCCTGCAGGAGCAATCGAGCCCCATGTATTGTACGCTTAGTTGTTGACATATTTTCAGTGACAGTTGGCGCCAGAAATACAAGCATGTGTTAAACTACGTCAGGAATGTTACCCCGGATCCAAACAGACCTTTTGTCAAGAAACTCACCAGAGAATAAAAAAAAATAAAAAAAACCTCACCAGGCACAATGGAGGAAAACTAGCGTGTACTCACAAAAGGTAAAATGAATGGTCCAAGCCTCAACTAGTTCATAATGGCCGGTTGAATTTCGCGGGCTCAACACGCCAGTTCACTGCATTGTGTTTGGACAGTTTGTCGGAGACTTAAACATCTAAATGTGACTGGAAGCTGGCATGTATACAGCTGCCTTTTTGGGGGGAGGGGGGGGGGTGAGAGGGGTTGTTTTGTTTCCGTCAAATATTTCACCGTACCTGAGTAGAGGTACACGTGCAATTATTTCCGGCTTAGGAAGTCTGTTTTTGTGGATGGAGGAGGGACAGAGGCAAGGCAGGATTTCATGTCTGTAATGCCATTGTGAACATTCGCTGTAATGTTTACTGGCAACGCTGTATAAACAGGGCTAACAAACCATGACCTTCAACTGCAGTTGGGCACGACAAAGACACCAAACCTGTCCCCAATAGGCCCAGTATACCATATGCACAAGGCCATGTCTCTGACTGTGGTGTAACTCTTGGGCTGTTCCCACTGTGCAAATAATTGCGATTCAAAAACTGGTTTTGTTTTCCCCTCGCCCGTGTGCTTGGTGCAAAGCTCAGGGTTAACAGTCGTGGTCAAACGGTGGGTGTGTCCTTGAGGGAGATACGATATGCATACGATATGCAGGGAGATATATGAACATGCAAGTCACTTCCTGTCAATCAGAGCACAGAGTGGTGCATTGTGGGATTTTCAAAAATTAAAAAAAAATTGCAATTCAGTGGAGCATTCCCACCTTGTTCTTGAGCATTTTATTAAGTAACGAAAACAAGTACCAGTAGTTAGTTATGGCTTCAAATTAATTTGGTGGTTCAAACTTCAAATTTGTGTCAGAATTGTTTTTTTGTTTTCTCTCTCTTCCAAGAAATGAACAAGCACAATTTTGTGCCACCATCTGCTGCCCACTTGGGACGAAAGACTGTGTGTGCTGAAACCTCTATCACTCTGTTCAAACTAATAATAGTCTGAAGGAAACCTCCATCATGGACAACCCTGTGTAGCCTTCAGAGGCACTCAATGGGATGGATGGATCATGGAGCTTGGATGGGAAATTTATGGGAAGGGATTGAGACAAGAGAGGAGACAGAGAGAGTGGAGAGGAAGAGAGAGACAGAGACTGTAGAGAGGAAAGATGGATAGGCCCACTGGTAGTCCCCCAATGAAAACAAGCAAGTGCTGCGCCTTACACAACAGTTACCATAGAGTGGGACATTCAGTGCTGGCAACTGTTGGGCGAACCTTGAATCTCATAAATGAAGCAGCCTACTGTTTCAATCATTCTGTATAGCAGGAACCCTCTCAAGGCAGAACTGACAAGGACAAAAGCCAGACAGGATAGGGGCCCGAGTCAACAAGACAAGGATGACAGAACAAAAGGGGCCTTGCTCAAACTTGCACAATGGCAGATAGCCGTTGAGAAAGGTCCTGCTATGAATGATATAATATATGTCCATCAGGCCCTTTCAATTTTTGAGATGTGATTTTGATAATCATTTGGAACATCAAATGAACAAATGGCCTCGATGAATTGTTCCATTTATAAAAAAAGAAACAAAAACATGAACATGTTTAGAGGTGGTTTTTTTTTTGTCATACAAGTATGAACATGTAAGTAGTGAGCAATATCTTCTTTATGTTACTTTGCATCAATTAGGAAGACCCTTTCTCAAAGGCAGAATCAAATTTATTATCAAAATCTGCCAGCATTTCCCAACGATGGACTAGGCCTACATGTGTAATAAGAAGGCAATTCAAAAGCTAGACCAGTGCAACCACAGGTTTCTTACTTTCCTTCACCCAAACCACAAACACTCCAGCTCACAAGAAACCAAATTTTACCATAACCTTCCATTGTTCATGTACATGTGCCACTCCAGTACTGTACTTGTCTCTCCACAGTCCAGTCACCACAGAAACCTTTAAATTCCATTATGCCTACTGTTAAACATTTCCTCAAAAGCTTACTCAAATAGTACAGTATGCCCAAATTCTGTTTTCATGAGGTCACAATACATGTAAGAGGTGAAAAACTGGTGAATACACATCTAGTGTTAATTTCCTATCACTTCAGTATATCAGCATTACATGAACTGTTTCACTTGGAAATTAAAAGACTGTCTAAGACAGTACATTGTTGGCTCCCAATTTTTTTGTACAAAATATGTAGCTGCAACTGCTATAACGAACGACCAGTCGACCACTATACCGAAAAATTTTCATGGATCCTGGGATGTTCATTATAGTGACGTTCCACTGTATATGATCTGCACTAAACCTGGTGCAGGTACCGTACATGTACCGGTATTGTACATGTAGGTTATTACAAATTCATAGGCAGTAAATGGAAAAAGTGGTATATATATTATAGACTAGTTTCCACAAACTCTTCAGGTGGTTTACAGTAAATGATTACCGTAGGCCTAATTATTGTTGGTATTACATACTGGTACATGTTATGGTTACTCTAATGCATTGTTCTCATGGGCCAAAGGCCAAATTAAAAATTGGTAGTGTAAAAAAACACATCAAAAGATATTACAGCATTCAAAATTGTATCACAAACTGGGTATGTGGCACTGCTCCATGGTGGAACAGAGCGATTTTTTAAGCATCGCTCAGCATGATGTCCACCCATGCAGAAAACTCAAACAATTTTTGACTGGGGAGGATTAGTAACCAAAAGAGTATGTATTCAACAGACCGGATGTTATTGTAAATGAGCTGTCTGTTAGGAGTATTCAGGAATGGGGTAGAAAAAAAAATTAACACATCTGGTACATATGAGATTGGAGAATTTGGCCTTGTCGAAGGAGCAGGGTAAATTCCCTGATCTAATGTATGGGGGTTTACGTGCACTGAATGCAATTACCAGTAATTAAAGTAATATAAACGATCTATTGTACCAAGATAATTGCAACCGGCCACGATTGAGAGGATCGATATGCATAAATGATCAAGGTACATGTACTGTAATTATATACTACATGTATAATACATGCAGACGTACAATACATACATGTACATGTACACTGTAAATGTAAAAATGTATGACCTACGATGCTTTTTGTAGAAGTACTGTACAAATGAACCTGTACAGCAGGCATCAGACTTTACATGCACATTTCCAGATTTTTAATGAGGTTGCCAGTCTACTTGTGCATGTACATGTACATGTACCTACTGGAGTCTGGACACGTACATGTACATGCACATGTACATGCACATGTACATGCACATGTACATGCACATGTACATGTACAGTTGTACACTACACAGTATACATTATGTACAATATTGTACATAATGTGTACCGGTATATGTGCATGTACCAGTATCCATAATGTGCAGCTATAGGCCTACAACATACGATACAACGGCATATTGCCATTGGCTTCAGACAGACCAGATACAGTAGGCCCACATCTTGCGCAATACATTAATTAACATTTTTATATATATACCCAAGGGTTAAGATGGACAGTGTTCAGAATTAGATGCCAATGTTGTCATGTACTGAAAGACAATCTTGGCCAAGTTCTTCACACAATTTGGGTCTGCCATCCCCAGTCCCCTAACCCCCACGCTATACTAAAATAAACCCCATTCCTTTCCAATCCCACGCAAACCAAACAAAAAAGGAAGGGTTGTCTCACCCCTTGCCATTGATCTACGGGCAAATCGTAAATCAAGCCCCCCCCCCCCCTTTCCCGGTTCCTCCTCAAATTGGCCAGCAAGAACCTGAGGAAGTCAAAGAGCTATTTCCGTTTTGTTTAGGGGTTCCTGCCTGGGCACATTCCACACAGATTATTAACCTGACCCTGGGTCAGGGGAGGGAGGGAGGGAAGGAGGGGGAGGGAGGGAGGGAGGGAGGGGGGAGGGGGGAGGGAGGGAGGGAGGGAGGGAGGGAGGGAGGGAGGGAGGGAGGGAGGGAGGGAGGGGGGAGGGAGGGAGGGGGAGGGAGGGAGGGGGGAGGGAGGGAGGGAGGGAGGGAGAGAGGGAGGGGGGAGGGAGGGGGAGGGAGGGAGGGAGGGGGAGGGAGGGAGGGAGGGAGGGGGAGGGAGGGAGGGGGGAGGGAGTGAGGGAGGGAGGGAGGGAGAGAGGGAGGGGGGAGGGAGGGGGAGGGAGGGAGGGAGGGGGAGGGAGGGAGGGAGGGAGGGAGGGAGGGGGGAGGGAGGGAGGGGGAGGGAGGGAGGGGGGAGGGAGGAGGGAGGGAGGGAGGGAGAGAGGGAGGGGGGAGGGAGGGGGAGGGAGGGAGGGAGGGGGAGGGAGGGAGGGAGGGGGAGGGAGGGGGGGAGGGAGGGAGGGAGGGAGGGGGAGGGAGGGAGGGAGGGAGGGCCTGCTTGTCTCAGGGGAAGGATCTTGCCCAAAATATGCCACAGAGGAGGTCCCCAAGTAATTGCACAGTCCAACTGCAGCCCCTTTAGCGTCAGTAGTCTTTATTCAAGGCTGTCATTCGGTGACCTCGATCAGCCCAACTGGCTCTCTCTTCTGTCATCAGTCCCGTTGTACATCGCTGGAACTCCCGGTGACAATTCAAGGCACTGTTCAGCGGTCCTGGATCGCCTCAGGACTGGGACAGGCAAGGTTTCTTCGAGAATGTCTTTTTCAAGAACATTGTTCGATTTCTGAGAGTGCGCCGATAACAAAATCTCAGAAAGTTTACAAGGAATGAATGCTTTGATCCTTGCAGGACTTTTCTCAGTAGTGCAGATTGTGCGCTGCACTATGGACCTTGTGCATAAATGATGTTATTTCTGTGGAGGGGAAGGGGGGGGGGCTTTTGTCCAGACTCCAAAAAATTAATAGACTATTGATAATCAGCATTTCCCATTAGTCAGTCATCATTTCTTCCCTAACAAGTGGGAACAATGCATTTGTATGGCCCATCCAATTTCTGGCAATGTGAAATTTGCCAAACTCAGAAGACAGCTCTTCTCTTTTAATACACATCATACCCCTGTACTTTGCCAGCAAACATTCAGATAGAACTAAAAATTACATGTACCTGTACATATGGATGTGCTGGATGGTACACATACAGAGGCCCACCATATCGTCACGACGTACAAAGCATGACAAAATAATGACAATGTTCAGCATGGCTCTGGTCCACACTCAACTAAACCTTGGTGGACCTAAAAGTTTGAAACCAAAAACCCAAATGTTGCAAAAATGCCATACACTATGCATTATGCACATGTACAGTGTTGCACACCTGTATCAAAAGTCCTTATCAGGGAGACAAATATTAGCCAATATCAGCCACGTCAGGATTTTTTCTAAAGGCTTTCGATATGGCCCACTCAATGCAGACACGGTCACTATGATAAAGGGCAATATATCAAGAAAAAGTCTAATGTCTATCACACACTCAACCAATGCCATTTTTTACCATTGTGTGACGTTTATTTTTGGTATCTATTTTTGGGACCTTGCCTAACTTGTCTGTTGCCAAAGTAAGCAGCCATTTTATACAATGAAGCAATTGAATTCAACTAATTTGGGCAGATTCAACATTTTCATTGCGAAAATTGTTTTCTCAAATGAAAGAGGTGAAGAGAACCGGTACCTGGGGGAACTCCATTATTACCTAAACTGTGGGGAAGTCCGGAACAGCTCAACTTAAGCCGCATTTCCACTGGACTAAAATTTAACCGAGACGATGGTTAAATTTCTAATGGTCAAATTTGACCGTCGTTCCCACTTGGACTTTTGAGTCAGTCAAATTTAACCAAGACGATGGTTAAAGTAACCGAGCTGGCAATATAACGGCTCATGAAGGTCAAGTGTCAGCCGGATACACAATGTACGTGTGTACATTTACGCGCGCGACACGAAGCAGACGCTGTGCACAGTGCATGTACGTGTTACGTCTTAGGCTGGATGTGTTTTTTACCGAGTGGTGCGTTTCAACTGGACTGATCAGCTCGGTTAAACTTACCTGGTCACTTTTACTGGGCAGAGGTTGGCCGGTAAAAGTAACCATTGGACTCGGTTAAAGTAACCGAGAGAAATTTGACAGGGCCGTTTCCACTGGACTTATTTTGGTCAAAGTAGCCATCGTCTCAGTTACTTTAACCAAAATAAGTCCAGTGGAAACGCGGCCTTAGTGATGTAACTGCACAGGAATGCCCAGTTCTCTTATGGGTCCTCCACAGCCAAGCCTTTTGTCTTTGACTTGAGAGGGACCGGAAGACAAGAACCCATTGACCAAAATAAGGTTAGACATTCCTGTGGTAAAATTAATACTCCCCAGTCCCCAGTCATCCAATACAAGGGAGCAACTTTCTTCAACTAAGAAGTGGGGCCCTTCACAAAACCACAAAACAGCCGGAAGTATTCCACTCTATTAAGTAGAAAAAAAATAACCCTAAATAAAATTCTCCACGAGATCACAGGTTACCAGTCAGGACTCAACTTCACTCAAGACCCCCTCCCCCAGGGGGGTTGTCTCACTGGCAGTGGTAGTGTTTTCAACACCCCATTCAGGAAATGAATCAAATTAAATGGGACGAATCAAATAAGATTGTGATCCCAGTGAGAGTCGGCTGTGATACAATTACCAACGGAGGCAGAAAAGGGCTTTCACTGAAAATTTTTAATTGTGCAGTTGCTGGGTTTTTTGTTTTACGTCTCAAATATCAAGGAGGTCTTGTGTTCCGATCGGAGACAGAATAGCTTTGTAAAAGGGTCTTGCTGGGATCCAAGTTTCAGTTTCAAACATCATCAGGTAGATTCATGTCCTCACAGTCTAAAATCTGAATAATTCTTATCATTTAAGTTAGCAGGGAATTAGCACTACTTTTTTGTACTACTCCAAGTAATCTTCAAGTTTTGAAAAAGTTTTGAAAAAGTTATGGACAAGTTTTTAAAAGTTATGTTTTGAATTTGAGCGGAACTCTCTCAAAGAACATCACAAGCCAAAAGGCAGAATCTGTTTTGAGTAAGTTGAGAAAGTTTGGAGTAAGTTGAGAAAGGCCTTAATACAAGGATCAAAGCATCAAATTTATACATAAAGCCCTCTACCGTGTTTTTGTAACAGATTTGTTGGTATGGATACCCCAAATGGCTGCAATACAGACATTTTGAAACCAGTCTTGGGAAAAAGTTACATCTTCAGTTCTGATTAAGTCGCAAGTTGGTAAATCCTCAGATTTCAACACATTAATAGGAAAGCCCCTGATGAATTGGAATGATATACAGAGGGGATTTCTGCAAACGGCAAACTATTACCGGTACTTATTAGGTGAAAGATTCAGCCTGCAGACTGCCTGGTATGTTTGCACGTAGACCACCAAATCATTTCACAGTTTCATTGTGCTGCATGAGTAGTTTGAGTACGGTATCGCTTTACTTTTACTAGCACAAAGAGCAAAATATGCAGGATTAGTTTTGTGTGCGATAGCCTATTATTGGAGCATTCTGCTGTTTGATTGATCTTTCATGCTTCAGAAATTGAAACACGTTTTCAGTTTGTTTCAGACAGGATTAGGTTGAAAATGAAAGAAGGACATTGGAATGAAGAGTTCATATTGTCCGTAGGGTGTGTTTCACTGGGAGTTAACCACAATCCCCCCCCCAAAAAAAAACACCCACCAATTCCCACCACCACCCCCGCAAAAAAATGTCTAAATATATTTGTATTCAGATTTGAAACTTTGTGGGGGAGGGGGAGCGACTCTCAAGTTCGGAATGAATGGTGACCTTGAAAAGACTCGCTGGAGCGCAAATATGCAAACTACGCCATCCTGTTCCTTTGTAGGTTGCGAGAGTCATGATTAATACCCGGGCAGAGGTTCAATGCAACGAGAACGTAACAACAATACAAAGCACTGGTGGCGGAAAGGCGGGTTACTTTTCACCCAAAATGAAATTTGAATCAACATTCTTGACGTTGGTGGGAAAAACATAACAAACAGAAAACGATGGCGGAAGGAACCACCTTTAAAAAAGTAGATTTAATAAAACATGTATCTGGTGCGAATTCCTTGTGTGCTATTTTATTCCCTTCAGGACCAATCCTTTGCAGTGATTTCAATTCATTCCGTCAAAATATACCAGTGGGATCCTGAACACCTTTAAAGATTCTGGCTCTCGGAAGTATTTTCAACTTAAGTCTTTACTGAACAACAACCACTCAAAGTGATTCAGAATTAGGATATTTTATTCAGGTTGCTACATATACTGTACACTAAATGACCAAAATAATGACATTTTGACCCACATACACAGCCCCTCAAAAGTTATATTAGCGCACCCACACACAAATCTGCTTCGTGTTTTTTCACCCAATTAAATCATAGATAATGTGTTTACAAATCATACCTGTCTCTTTAGGGGTATATCTATTGCCAATTAGTCAAATTCTATTGACACAATTATGCAAATATGTGTTCAGAATGTCAATTAATCGAACGTCATAATTATCGCCGTGCACAAAGTCAATGGGAGTTAACGTTAAATCCAAGATGGCGGCGCCCACGGACCGCAAATAAATGTTCAGAAAAACACAATCCATTATCAGCTTTGACAAAGAAATGCCTCAATTTGATTACATGCACTGTAT
The DNA here is from genome assembly GCA_949987565.1 of Luidia sarsii. Lineage (NCBI taxonomy): Eukaryota > Metazoa > Echinodermata > Asteroidea > Paxillosida > Luidiidae > Luidia > Luidia sarsii. The sequence goes on along the minus strand of OX465103.1, from coordinate 6,295,824 downwards.
TCTCAGCATGGGTCTCAGAGTCAGAAAAGGATTTCTGGACTATAGGAAGATTGCAATCAGCCGGAGACCGACTCCAACACATGGTGTGGGTGTTGATGGCCAGCAAACCAGCATGTGTCTACACATCATGGTCACTGAAACCGTCTGTTTTCACTCACCTTCCACAACCTTGATGATGTTGGGATGTCGTAGCGATGACATCACCTCAATCTCCTGCCGCAGCCGTCTAAGGTCGGCCGCATTGTCGATCTTGCTCTTTGGAATGCACTTGATGGCAACCTGGTATGAGAAGGACAGAACAAAATATGAAGGGGGGGGGGCTCCGATTAGAGCAGTCCTACACAAAGAGAAGTCACCTTGTATCTCCCCTGAACATTTCTTTGTTAGGCCAAGTCTTAATGCAGCTGGTGCTAAAGCCGCATTTCCACTGGACTTATTTTTGTTAAAGTAACCGAGACGATAAGTCCAGTGGAAACGGCCCAGTCAAATTTCTCTCGGTTACTTTAACCGAGTCCAATGGTTACTTTTACCGAGCAACCTCTGCCCAGTAAAAGTGACCAGGTAAGTTTAACCGAGCCGATTAGTACAGTGAAAACGCACCACTCGGTTAAATGCGACTTGGTAAAAAAACACATCCGGCCTATGACGTAACACGTACATGCACTGTGCACAGTGTCTGCTTCATGTTGCGCGCCTAAATGTACATGTACACGCGTACATTGTGTATCTGGCTGACACTTGACCTTCATGAGCCGTTATATTGCCAGCTCGGTTACTTTAACCATAGTCTCGATTAAATTTGACTGACTCAAAAGTCCAAGTGGGAACGACGGTCAAATTTGACCATTAGAAATTTAACCATCGTCTCGGGAGCTATAGCCCATCCACAACACATGCAAAAGTAGGTGGGTGCACAGTGCACACCGAGTAGCAATAGCCAAGGCTGAGACCATTAATCTACATTCAGTCAGAATCGTTCTACCTCATGCACTGATCGGCCATCTTTGTCCCTTCCCCAAGGAAACTGTTTCCTCGCTCTGTGGTTAAACAAAGTCAAACCCATTTTCTACATCACAGAGAGGGCAACACACCAACTGAGTGAACAGACAACAGACTTCAATCATTTTTCTATCCACAGTTTTACCAATATCAGAATGGGAGTCTGCCATTGGGAAAGATCCTGCTTGAATCCAAAACATCAGAATCACTGAATATTCGCCATCAACAACTTTACACTTACACGGCCTGATGTTCATATATACTGTATCTTAATACTGGTTAGGGTCAACTCCTAATGCTGGGCGGTATTTTCTCACATTTTGGATTCACGGTATACTGAGATGGCACTGACCTTTCTGTGCCCTTCATGGAAATGTTCAGAATGTGCATCATGAATATTTGATCATTGTTTTTGGAACCCCAAGTTTCAAAAGTTTCAATGTCCAAGGCTGTTCCGTGGCCAATACTTATCTTTATGATACAGTGTCAGTATGTCTATTGTCTACCAAGTACATGTACAGTACCAGCAGAAATCAATTCAGAAGTACAGAACACAACCCGGTTACAGAACACACAGAAGAACACGGGCAATGCTTGATGCTGAAGCCCAAGGGAAATAGGCCTAGCTGTTTTGTATGTAAGCACTATGGTATCAGTCTATCAGAGTACATGTATGCCAAAAAATGTTGCTTATACTGACTAAAATTTATACCAAGCAATACAAAAAATAAGACTAATAGGAGGGCCTGATGTTTCTTTCGATCCTAGCAGTAGCAGGACCTTGCTGGCTTGCTCAAAGGCAGAGGACTAAGCAGGAGCTTTCTCTGCCTAAAGTTAAGTTTAAGAAAGGTCCTGCAAGCAGGAGCTTTCTCTGCCTAAAGTTAAGTTTAAGAAAGGTCCTACTTAGATTGGTTTTTAAAAGGCTTAAACAAAAAACAAAGACAAAACAGAGAGCCTGCTGATTCAATCCCAGCAGGGTCATTCAGTGTCCCTTTCCCTCTGAACAGACCCTGTATGTAAGGATTCAAAACCTTTGAAACTCTTGCAGGGAACAAACAAGATTTATTTTACTTTTATACTCAGTGAGCTCTTTGCATTTTTTTTTATTGCAACTATTTTGAACACAAAATCAAGTAGACACTGAACGGAATACCACAGAGGTATCCATGTCAGAATGGCCTTGGTAACTATTGGCTGATTACAGATATGGATTTTCTTTTCTCCCGCTGGCCAGTGGCAACCCACTATGAAGATCATTGATTGATAAGCAAGTACTTGTAGGCCTAGTAGCATGATGTAAGATCAATGAGGGGTGGGGGGAACTTCAAAACTGCCACATCACAGCCATTATGGGAAATTCCGGTATGTCTGGCCATTGTTTGCACAAGAGACAATTTAGTGACAGGGACAGTACCCCAAGTCTGTGTGTACTGTGTTGTTCCTATGGAGGGTTGTCCACAACTCATGCCACCACCCCTGTCAACTGATGGGGAGCTGGCTACTGAGTGGTAATCATCTGGTACCTGGTCTGTATCTTGGGCTGGGCAGCCAACTACCAGCAACAATGGCCTTAGGTATGCTTGGAATGTCTGACCAGAAAGGGACTAGTATACAGATGGTTTAAATGGCCAGGGATGGGTGAGGGGAGGGGGGTGGAGGGGTGAGGGGAGGGGGGTGGAGGGGTGAGGGGAGGGGGGTGGAGGGGTGAGGGGAGGGGGGTGGAGGGGTGAGGGGAGGGGGGTTGGTGAGGAAGAGAGACACTGGCAATGGCTGATTGAAGAGGATCCTCAGAAGGCTGTTAGGCAAGATGTCTCTTCTGTCATTACAGGTACTTGGGATTCTATCCAGTCAGTAGTTAACGCCCAATCCAGGGGACACAATCCCAATGGAATGCCTCCTCTTCCCAGTAAGTGTTTGCTGTAACCACAGCGGAGGGCGGGCCTGAGTGCATGGTTTCCCCCCTTCCCTCAATTACATGCGTAAGGCAACTACGGTAAACTTTTTTTAGTTTAGTTTCAAAGGGAAAAGTAAATGTTGCTGAGTGCCCAGAGGCTCACAGACCAAAATACAAGATTTCAAACGAAGACGTTACTCACGCAGGATGCCAACAATCTGGCCCTCTTAAACGTTTGAGATTTGATTTGTGTTTCTTTGAGAATCTTGAAAAACACTACAGTTGATGAACATACAGTAGTCGTCTCAGTCATAGGATCTCATGGAAGGATAAAGTTATAAAGTTACTGATGGGGAAGAATTATGGGGAGCTGGAGGAAGGGAAGACATCCGAAAAAAGAATGTGGCTTTAGTTTGAAAGAACATTACTGACAACTATGTTACAGATCTGCTGCAGAAAACTACCAACAGAGAAATAACACATGTCATGATTACCTGTCAAGGTACATTATTGTATATTAATATTTAGTGCTGAAAAAGAGAGAGGGAGAGAGGGAGGGAGGTAGAGAGGGATGGGGGAGAGAGGGAGAGAAGAGAGAGAGAGAGAGAGAGAGAGAGAGAGAGAGAGAGAGAGAGAGAGAGAGAGAGAGAGAGAGAGAGAGAGAGAGAGAGAGAGAGAGAAAGAGAGAGTCAGAAAGAAGGAGAGAAAGATAGAGGGAGAGAGATGGGGGGTTGAGAGACAAAGGGAGAGGGTCTGAATAGTACAGTCAGTGCAGTAGCAGTAATGCAGTGCCAAATATGCCACATGCCACATGCAAAGTTTGCAGATTGTATGCAAACATACCGTACACCAGGCGATAGGCTGTACCGGTACTTTAATTTCAGTCCACTGCACCAACTGCTCCTATTTTTTTTTTCCCAAAGATGGACTTCAGTCAAGGTTTTACTTGCTATCTCATCTGAAGTTCCCAGATTTTCGACAGGTTAAAAAATTTATGGGAGTAGAGATACCAGGGTTTATGAAAGATGGGTGACCTTGTGTGCAGTGCGCATCATGTGATTGTACTGACTGTCCCGCCCAGTAAGCCTATCAAGGTTTTTGTGGCATAAAAAGGATAATCTCAACTAATTTTTCTCTGAAAATAAATAGCCTTTAGTTTTACTTTTAGTCTTTATGTCCAAAATTTATAATTCTCTTTTCTTTAACTAAAAGTGAATGACTTATTAACTTGAAAATGGAAATTATGGAAAAAATAATGGAATTTGATGGGAAGCTTCATATTAGTCATTATTTCATTTTCAGGTACATACATGTACATGTATTTGTTTTTAGCATTGGTTCACTAAGTGCCTTTCCATAAGTATCAAATTTCAAATAAAAAAGGAATTTTATTGCTGGTACAATATCTTGAAACTGAAATTTACATCTAGGCCTAGGCTGTATACATAAATTATAATTTTTTTTAAATTATGCAAGATCACCCAAAGCAAGGCTTAAAAGCCACTCAAGGTTAAGGGCTAGTTGTTAAGCTGACAGGCTTTTTAAAAGCATAGTTTAAAGAAAATTAACAATCAATTCCGGGGTTCCTTAAAATTTTATGAAAATCCAAAATTTCAATCATTTTGTGCACTGTGGGAAGTATAGGCCAACATGTATAGTTAAATTATAGGGCCCTACATTATTAAACCCATGATTATACTGTGCACTGCACACCAACTGCCCCAACATTTGCTCGTGCCATCTGGTCCTAACACGGTCGATTTGGGGCTAATCAAGGCATGTCGGAACCAGATGTTTGAAGGGGGGAAAAAACAGAGGCAGGGTCAATTTCAGAAGGCATGTTCTGCAAAACAATCGGCTTACATTCTGTTCATGTAGGCATAGGGAATTCACTTATTCAGCCATTGTAAATTATCATTTAAAAGAAATGCGAAACAACTTGGTCACTTGAACCAATTTCCGAGATTCTGAGTCACAAGTAGTACAGAATACACCAACAGTCTGAGTGCGATGAAATCTGGACATCATTTACTACTCTAGTAATAAATTATAAAACACCTTGAAGCAAAAGACTATTATTACTAGTATTATTTTGGTAAAACCTGTTTCATCAAATTCTGACAAACACGTGCCGTGAACCAACTGCGCGAGTTTCCAGTGCAAACGTGCATTGCAGGATTTACAGGTTTTCTTTCATATAAATCATAATAATATTTAGAACCGGGTTGTTTTGTATTGAATTAGAAAGAAAAATACTTAGTGGTAATCGCAATCCCAATAGCAATAGGCAATAAATCAATTCAGCTCGAAAGCTATCCTACTTGAAGTCCTGTAAACTGTGTAAGGAACGGTCGAATCTGACCCCAAAGCTAGCAATAAACATCACCTAGCACTTTGTACTTGTAGCAGTGCAGTGTGTACTTTGCACCGTAAAATTGTAGTGCCTTTGGGAGCAGGTCAACTCGTACGCACGCCAACTCGTACGCTTGCCAACTCGTACGCAAATTGGTCAACTCGTACGCGGGCCAACTCGTACGCGGCTTGGTCAACTCGTACGCGGGCCAACTCGTACGCGGGCCAACTCGTACGCGGTTTGGCCAACTCGTATGCGGGCCTTTGTGTGTTTAATGCGAGTGAATGATTTGACTGAGCATTTAATGAGGGGCTCTAAACTCCTAAAGTTCCCCATGTCTTCCATCACAGGGGATCGGGCTGACGATTGTCAAAGAAAACCACTAAAACAGTAGCTCAAGAAGCCTGTTATTCCTCTAAATAATTATAAGGGAGTTTTTTCATCAGCATCAATTTACCTCCTCTCTCGTATCCAGCTGAACGGCCAGTTTCACCTTGCCGTAAGTGCCGCAGCCCAGCGTCCGGACGAACTCGAAGCGGTGGCTGAGTTTGTGCCGATGGCGGTGCCTGACCACCACCGAGGAATTGGAGACGGAGGAGGAGACCGATGAGGAGGAGAAGAAGGACGATGACGAGGAGGAGGAGGAAGAGGAGGTAGACATCGCCGCCGTCTCCCTGCCTCTCCTAACGAGGACCGTCTTCTTCTTGGCCGGCTGGCCCGACGCGGACCGTCCGCCTGCGTGAGCTACGGGGCGGGCGGGCGGGGGCCGCGGGTGCTGATCCCCGTCCGATCCCGACGACGCCGCCGACGAGATGGAGTCGTCCGATCCCGCCATCATTTTCGTCCCGCTCTTGAAATAACAATCTGAGATGGCGAGGAAGCCTTTTTTGCCAGTCAAATCATAGGAAGAGTCTGAAGACACACACTTCCTTCTTGTCCTCTAGTCCGTACTTGAATTACTTCTTGTACTACTTCAGTACTTGTAGTTGTAGTACCCGTGGCCGCATCCAGATCGGGCACGATACACACCCGCAGTTCAATTACTTTCGGGCCAAACTAGTAAAGTAGGATAACAACACCTCTTCATCCCACGTGGACGCGCATTGTAAGCTCAGGTGCACCTCGGTCAACGATTAACCACAGGCACAGACTGAACAAGGATTATTTTCGTCAACTCAGCACCGACGACCGCAAAACGAGGCGATCAGATCATGCTTCCCTCTCTCTGACTCTCTGTTTTTCAAGCCGATGACGAATCTGGATCAATCTTGCGTGCAGAGCTAGCTGGGGACGGTGTTTACCTGACGAAGCAATCTGATAATAATGACTAGAGTAGACTGTGTATCTCTATGGATTGTGCCAGTATTACTGCCACAGCATCACCGGCCTTGTGTGATTGCGAAACCCCTGACACACGCCACATAAACAAACCGAGGGGAGTTTCCCATTGGCCGCCAACCCAGATAGCGGTGACCATGTGCGGCCGTGGCTTAGCCTCGATTCCAGTCGTCTCATTCTGTCGTGCGCCGTCGAAACCAAACCGCAGCGTCTTTTCAGTGCATAGTGTGAGTAGTCTCCTGCGCAGTAACAATTAACATAAAAGGGGACGGGAGTATGCAATTAATGAGTATCAGTATGCTATTGTCCACCGCCGCCCTTTTTATGCTATCGAAGGGGAAGGGCGTGTCTGAACATGGAGGAATATTTTAATAGTGATGACATGAATATCCATGACCAGTATAGGCATGAGTATAGCCTAAATGGTCATTAACCGCTACATGTATGATGTACTCATGGGTGTGGGATAATTGGCTTTGAAAGTGAGTGTTTTAGTACAGTGTTCAATGGGAGCTCGATTTTGTGTTCTGCACCCTTTAGGGACCAATGTGGCGCCCTCTTTAGTTTCACCACTTCGAATGCCTATACGGCCTTTCCGATCCCTCGCCCCGCCTGTACTGTCAGTTATCCACATACAGACTACAGTTTGACCACAACTATTTGGAAAGGATCAATTCGCGAACTCATTTCATTGCTTAGGTTTTCATCATCTGTCTGTACTGTCTGTTTACCATGCCTCCTACCTCCATGGTTGACCCAACGTGAAGTTCCAAGACGCCTGTTTTGAAATGTAAACAAACACAGTGACAAACAAACACACCGAGGTCGTGTGTGGGCTTGACGGAGGTGACCACGGACTTACGAGTGGTTTAGTATTTTGATATAGTGCCATAAAAATAATTATACCCGTTTGATAATAATATATATTTTTTTAAATAACAAAAAAATGGAAAGATCCAGTCAAAGCTTTCTTTGCCATTTTTCAATTTGTTCAAAAGCTCCCAGTCCGTTTTTGATTGATTTTTTTTTATCTGAAACCCCCCCCCAAAAAAAAAAAAAAAATTAAAAAAATTAAGGACTAACAAAAGGTGATATACAAAAATGTTGCAAACTGCTTACTGACTAAAATTACCACACGACCTATGGCTCTATCACGTGCACTACCTCAAACATCATATACCTCATCTCTTGTAGAGTTTGTAATATTCAGTATGTTGGCGAGACAAAAAACACCCTCAAAAAACGAATCTATGGCCATAGGTCTACCATCAAAACTGGTAAAATGGACACCCCTGTTGGGTATCACTTCAATCTCCCTGATCATTCGATATCAGATATGAGTGTACTGGGCATAGAATCACTTGGTCACCGTAGTAATGCTGTCCGTCTTAGCCGTGAGAAAATGTGGATGAAGCGTCTTCGGACTATTCAACCACATGGTCTCAACATCCAGGAGGGTAATGACTAACACCATGCAGCTTTCTGATAATCCTTCTTTTGTGTTCAGTCTTTCACACTTCTCTCTTTGATCTTTCCCCTTATTGTCACTAATCCCTACCCCACTCCTTGCCCTTCTCTCTGATCTTTCCCCCTCCTCTCACTAATCCCTATCCCTACCCCTTGCCCTTCCCTTTGATCTCTCCCTACCAGCTTCACTCTTTGTCCTCTGTTTCTCATCCGTGTCATATTCACTCTCTCCCCCCCTGCCTTCGTGTACATGTATCTGTTTCGTCCTTGTCACTCTGCCTTTGAGAAAGGTCCTGCTAGGATCGAAACGTCAGGCCCACTAAATTTTAGACTAACAAAAGGAACTACTTAGGCCTACTTGGAATAAAAACGAAAATGAATTGACGTTATTTTGAAAACATCTGGTTTAGCGTATAATACCTGCGCTCTTATCTGAACTATCCAGCCCTTATAATTATTATAAGGGCTGGGTAGCTAGATAGTGGCCTCACCAACTATAATGTGCATGTACAGTTTTATTACTAGTCTTTGCCGGATGAGGGCGCCAGTCACCCGAAGCATTTTGTTATTACTACCGGTATTCTTCACTGCCGAATATCACGCCCCGTCTCAAACAACCATTGTTGTTTTGGGGGGAAAGAGGTTATTATTTTTTCAGTAAAAGAATGCTTGGCGAGCCAAACCAAGAACTGCCAATGGTGCTGGTTTGGTTGCGTCAGTAAAGCAAGGGGCCGGCTGTGAAAAAAAAAATGTATCACCAAGTATATATTTTATAGGTGTGGACCCACAACTTTTCTTTTTAATAAAGGGTCTTTGGAGACAGATTAACGGATATATTGTAGAATAAATGAAGCTTAAGACAACCTGGGGGTTCACATTTAAATTTCACGTGTAATTTGGAACATAATCTGGCTTTAAATGTGGCCTTATTTTGTCTGCAGAAATGGCTACACATTTTGGGGGGTGTTTTTATTTTGTATTTCTTGGGTTAATTAGCAAAAAATCATAACGGATAAGGGCACAACAATTGGAAAGAATCTGAGAGATGAAGGTCCACATTTTCAGTATTGCTACAATTAAGAACTGAGAAACTTTTGGTGTGGAATGAAATACTGTAATTATTGGCTTTGAAAGTGAGTGTTTTTGTACAGTGTTCAATGGGAGCTCTATTTTAGTGTTCTGCACCCTGAACCTAGAGTACCTATGTAGGTACTCTACCTGAACCCCGTGGATAGCGCCCCCTATAGTCCGGATCCGCTGATAAACGATTGTTGCCTTGGCGACCAGTAGTGTACATGCTGTTGTGCAGAGGAATGCGTGCACTGCCGGCATCCCACACACAACATAAAGCACTGTACACACGCAATCATAGCATTCGTGAACCTGTGATTTGAGCACACGGCGCTGTAAAACTTCTCTCCACCTGTAACCAAGCAAGACCCCCAAAACATAATGGAAGTCTCGTCCAGGAATCCCTACCCCTTCCCAACGCTACAGAACGATGACAACTTTATTGGAACGAGTGCCCTACAGGTTCGTTTGAAATTGAAGCATTTTAGTTGGGTTTTGGGGGAACCACTTAATGACTTGTTATTAATAATAATAATGACTTAAATTAGGCTAGTACTTGGCATTGGATGTTTTTGAAGTTTGATCTAATTTTTCTAAGTTTTACTTTTGGTTAACAACAGACATATATCTCTCACAGCTCACTCTTTCACTGGTTTCAGTTTCAAAGAGAGATCGACTCAAGTTCTGCCAACCACAAATACAAATTGATATTATTGGTGGTAGATTTGAATAGACCTTGATACAGTTGAAGTCTAAAGCAAAGTTTTGTAGGACCTAGCTTTTCTATGTCAGTTTGATCCTTGTTTTTAACGTGTTGATTACTTTCCTCTGTTTAAAAAAAGTGTGTAAGTACAGCGTAGTCCGAGTAACTAGGTTACAAGTCGCCCTTTTATAATTTGGAGGGGTCCCTCCAAAATTAGAAAAAGCGATACTTGTAATAAATGTCCTAAAAAACCTCCCAGTATTTTAGTAAGTCGGACTACTGAGTACTGTATCCTCCAATAACCGGTTTTCGACGATATAAGGACCTTTCTTCAAACTGAACAATGTGGACGAAAGTTTCACACTAAAAGAGGTCCCAGTCACTTTCTCCACACCACAGACTATTAGTATTAGAATAATCATAGAGAAGGTTGATCAAGCCTGTCACTTCCGTAAGATTACCCGGTTTTGTTGACCTTCGCGGCGCACCGCGCAGTAAGCACCGTCACCTATTTTCGTCAGTGGTGTTTAGTAAGGTGTCCCAGTGTAGCCAAACGCAAAATAAATTCTTAAATTAACTCAAAATGCTGTGTGGCACTGTAAAATTCTTCCCTGTATGTTTTTTTGTGTTCAACTTTGTTTTTGTTTTTCCACACTGCTTCTAACACTTTCCTCAAATCATTCATAATTTATGCTTAAAACGTATTGGTCTGGTCGATGTCTTCTTTTGTGACGTTAAAAAAAACCTCCATAATCCTCTTTCTCACTGCTTCTTCAGTTATGACCTTTCCCAATATCACTCCAGAGACACATTTCCTCCTTCTTGGTACTTTCTCTAGCTGCCCTTTTATTTTTTTTCATTTAAAAAAAAAAGCCTATTGGGCCATGTTACTTTTTGTCTTTAATTAATAATAAAAAATAAATTTCAAAAAATATATAAGCGAGACGCCCTATAGGAGGCTCCATAGTTTTTACCCAGAACGGACTGCCTCAAGTTGCGTGATATATTTTTTTTCTACGGATGTTGGGGTTTGTTATGGTACACTCAGATTTTTTTTAGGACCAACAATAAAGAAAACTGGAGCTTCGAAGCAACTGCCAATTTTGTACCTAGGAAAATTGACCCCAAAAGAGCAACTTTTTGAATCACACGAGTTTGGCCTACTGGAAAAGCCTTAACTTTCCACATTTTCGGTGACGGACAAGAGCAGGAAACCAACTGTTAGATACGAAGTCTGAGATCGTTATACGGAGTTGTTTTCATAGTGCGATGTGAGTTAGAAGGCTAAGCGTCGAAAACGTGTAGCGTCGAAAACGGGGGTTCCCACGATATAGGATGGTCAATGAGGTTTTTTTCCTCTTTTTTTTTTAAAGTTTAGTACTTTTAGTTTTACTTCAACATTGAACATAGTACATATTTACTTAGCCTAACGACAATTCGCATGTATCTTTGATAATTATGCTGACTTGTCTTAGGGTTTTACTAAGTGAACTTCAATCTACTTGTTTTAACTGAACAATTATCCACCGTGTGTCACCAGTAAGTAAGTGGTACCCACATTATTTTGAAGACTCATCCTAGTGAGTGATACATGTACTACGCCTACGTCTATACAAAAATGTTGCAAACTGCTTACTGACTAAAAATAAAATGCAGATATTACGGTCATCCTTTCCCTTTGCTCTGCCTCTGAGAAAGGTGCTGCTACTGTAGTCCGAGTAACTTGGACCCGACAAGTCATCCTTTTTTTATCGACTTTTGAAATTTTGAAATTCGGGTGACTGTAGGGTCCAAGAAAAACAGAGTCACCCGAATCTCAAAATTTCTAAATTTGATAAAAAAAAGGGTGACTTGTCGGGTCCAAGTTACTCGGACTACTGCTACTGCTAGGATTGAGATGTCATCAGGCCCTCCTAATTTTTGATGAGTAAGATTAGAAATCATCTCTGTAGTCTATGATCATATTTTGTAAATTATAATGATTGTTTTCATTGTTTGTTTTAACGGGTGTCTTCCTTCTCTTGCTTTCCCTTGGTTCAACTTTGGCAGAAGGCATCCGACACCAAGCCAACTCACTTAGCACAGCGTGATGACCCATGGAACAGACTGAACACGACCAGCACATTGTCCAGCTCAAGGAGGGAGGTCTATCACTATGACCCTAAGGTGACAAAACCACAGCCTGACCTTTTTCTATCAGTGACTTTTTCTCATCCAAGTCCTATACCTATACCCATCAGACAGGGGGGGTTTGAGGATAGGGCGCCAGATGTCGCTGATGTTAACACCTATGTCTTGGGGGACAGTGTTGTGTCGGTATATCTCGATGGCTTCCCTGATGCGACATGGGGACCAATGCTCGATGCTGGTGATGAGCTTGGCTTGGTCCCAGTGGATGGTGTGGTCTTCGGTGTAGGAGTGTTTGACAATCGAGGACTTGTCATAATCTCCTTTCCTGCCATGGGCTCGGTGTTCTTTGAGTCTGGTAGGGAGGTCCCTTCCAGTCTTGCCGATGTACACCTTGCCACATTGGCACGGAATCTTGTATACACCTGGTCTGCGGTGGGGAGATATAATCAACAGAATCTCTTTTTTTATGACTTCAATGACAATGATTTGTCTCTCTACCTCCCAGGCACCGCGTGACAGTCTAGACTTCGTCTTGAAGGCTGACTACGACCACCACGGTGCCTTCCTCAAGTCCAAGAATGAGACGCTGGTCCAGCCGGAGACAATAGGGGAGAACCACGGGTGAGTCAGCCAGCGGAGTCTGGCAGGAGATTTTCACTTCAGTGTGAAAATCAATACCAAGAGAGAACCCCCCAAAAAAGAAAACAATATGGATGGCTACATGAACTTCTTTTTCGGAAGGGGTATTTCATATTGAATTTCAATAAAACCTTTTCTATGTTTAACAAAATGGATGATGAAAGTAATTGAAATCATGTTCCTGATTCAGCTAGAATCACAACTTGGAAATTGGATTGAAAACCCAATTTTTCAATATTCAATTGAATAGGAAAATTAATTGTAGTCTGAAAATATCAATATCATCATCTGAACGTTCACCAAAATTGTATTATCCGATATCCGTCATTCACTGTAATCTGATTATTCATTTCCATCTAAATATTCTCCATGTCATCACGGTCTACGTGAAAGATTGATTGATTAAATATTCATTATCATTGTTACCTGAATATTTATTATAGCTGAATATTCATTATCTGAATATTCAGTATTTACAGTGTATGTCACATTGGAATATTCTATGATTTTTTACAAGTCAATGCATTTTAAATATTCGCTGCACTGACATGTGCATTAAAAGCCTAATACAACATCGGGAAGATCGGAAATTATTGATGTCCACAGATTTCCTTTTAATTTACACAGTTTGTAGATGGTCATGATAGAATCCTCATGTTGAAATCTTATGGTCTGGGATGCCATACTTCCCTAGAAATCTTCACTCAAACATTGACAAATGGTTTATTACTCGCAAGTCAAACTTTTTCTCACACTACAGAATGGTGCAAAAACCGTGACGGTTTTTAACCCTTTTCTACTTTCTCAGAGCACCATTTGCGCTAAAAACTTTCGCAGGATTGCTTTTTTGGAATGTTTAATAGTTTAACACAAACTGTGGCAATCTTTTAACCTTTACCAACGTTGTATTGGGCCTTTAAGTCTTGTTGAATATTCATTAAACGCTTATTCAAATATTCATCATTCCGTGAATGATTCATTGTGGCAGGCGCATCCTGAAGAACCGGAAGAAGGAGGAGCCCAAGCTGGTGGACCCCCTGAGCCCTCCCCCCGTCAAGACCCTGATCCACGAGCCCAAGAAGGAGAGCATCCACAGCACCAAGGGGGCCATTGACAGTCACCACAGCGCTGCCACCAACGCCGGCTACTCCCGCAAGCACGACGGAGGCTTCTACACCACATAGACCTCCTTGCATCACGTCCCCCTGATGCACATGCCCCAACACCTACTATAGTACAGTGGACCGTCGCTATAAACCAACATCCCAGGATCCATGGAAATCTTTTGGTATAGCAGTTACAAATTCAATATAGCAGTTGTCCAGACCCCCTTACATCATGTCCACCTGATAACGCACACGCCCCAACACCTACCCTAGTACAGTGGACCGTCCTTCCAACTTCCTGGGATCCATGGAAATCTTTTGGTATAGCAGTTACAAGTTCAATATAGCAGTTGTCGAGATCCCCTTACATCATGTCCACCTGATGACGCACACGCCCCAACACCTACCCTAGTACAGTGGACCGTCCTTCCAACATCCTGGGATCCATGAAAATCTTTTGGTATAGCAGTTGTTCATTATAGCAGTTACCGCCACACGGACATACAGATACATCGGGAGCCAAAGGGCATGTTTGTTACACCGGTAACTGAATGTTCGGTATATCGGCGTTCGTTATAGCGACGTTCCACTGTACTATGTTCAGTGGATACCTAGGACTTCTCAAAGACTTATCTTCTTTGTTCCCGTTTATCGGCTGAAGAGTGGAGAGAGGCTGGGCTGAGTGGACTTGGTGACTGGGGCGACAGTTGTGCAGTACATTGTACAATCAGTGTTAGATATCCATTTGCAGTTACATACCCATATTCCCAGCAGTGATACGTGGTGGGCTCACTCACTCAGGGGTCTAGACTTGATCAGGGATTTATTCCACATTTTATTTTATTTCAAGTTTTTGGATTAGAAATCTTCCAAGTTTCCAATCATCAAATATGAAAATATGGACACTCACGAAGCAGTATCAACCAAAATCAGAATTGATTCTCGAGATTTGTTCACCCCCCACACCATTCAGTCGCCCTGTGCGTGGTTCAAAAGGCTTGCCCTGGTTGAACTGGATTTTCTTTCCCATTTTTTAAATTTGTTCAAAAGGTCCCAGACTTCCGGTCTGTTTTTCCTTCACTTGTTTGACAATTTTTTTGTTTTGATAAAGAAAAGAACTTCAGGTACTTTTTTTTTTAATCGTGATCCAGTTTCAATCTTTTGATGACCCTTGACCCCTAAATGTATATCTTAGCTGGGTCTTTGTGGTAACCATTCTTTTATTTACTGCAGTGCTGAAAAGGAGTGTACTGAAATTTAGGCAGCACTTTTTGTGTGGCCTTAACAGATGCTGCTCAATTTTAGAGACAAATTTCAAGTTTTTGCAAACCTCATCCCTTTCCCGTTTGGTGTTAGAGACATAGAGAATTTGGTCCAGGTGTTGAGTGTACATGCATTTGTAAGATTTATTTGTAAATTTTGTACCATACGGTGTAAGTTTCCTTTTTAAGAATGCACTTTTTTATGTGTTCGTTTATAACTTGAAAAAGAGATTATCATTTTATGTTTGGGGATATTTATGCCCACTGGGTGCTTTACGAATGCTAAATACTATGCAGAAAGTCAGCCTTAGTCTTAAGTAAAGGGGGTGCATGCTAAGATGAGAAATGCAGAACTGAAGGATCTTCAGCAATTTTAGACATTAAATCAGATCTGTTTGATAAATATTTGCATGCATTTGCACAATAAAATACTTAGCACAGTGTTTACTACAAAAACAAAATCATCTTTATTTTTCAATCGTTGTTAAGCAGAGACTACAGACAGTTTTCATCTTCTTTTTCAAAGCAACTGACACAAACTGCTTACTGACTAATTATTACCCAAATTCCAATTGCATGATTTAGAGGGCCTGACGTTGCGATCCTAGCAGGACCTTCAGCAAAGGCAGAAAGGTCCTGCTAGAATCGAAACGTCAGGCCCTTGAAATTATGATACATCTTTGTCCTGTTATTTCATCAGTATAAAGTGATATTTCAGGTCAACACCCAATACTTTCACATCACTTAGAAAAAAATGCCTTCAACAGGAAAGGCAAAGTTTCAGACAGATCACAAAACACGTCTTTCAGAAAGGTCCTACAAGGATTTAAAATGCAAGGCACTCTAACCATATTATTTTGATTTTTCAAATTAAAATTTGTGGATTAATGCAACTTCTACAGAGCCACCCTATACACATTGCACTAAAGATAATCAAACAGAAAGTTAAATAATCTTAGAATAGATTTCTGGAGGTCAAGTGAGTGCCCACTATGAAGTATTCACCTACAAAGTAAAAATAATAAAAATGTACAAACATGAAGATATGCGCAAATAAAATGTTTAATTCAATGGACGACATAAGTCAACTGTTGGGGACAATGATTGGAGGGTTTGTCTAGTCCGGAGTGCAATTGGCATTCAATGTTCCACGCTTTGCCAGATTGCGTAAAAATGGTTGCCCGTTGTAAAAAAAAAAAATACAACCTTGACCAAAATCTTCGATCTTGATATCAATAACCCCCATTTCAAGAATATTGCCTATCAGTTATTTTTTCAATCCAAGTAAATTGATCAAGGAGTGACTACTGGTACGTACTGTTACCACAACATATTTGAGATGCTTCAGCAAAAAATCATAATCGGGGATTTATATTACAAAACCCTTAGATTGAAAATCAAGCCTTCGATTAGCATGCCCCAAAATAAACTTGAATTAAAAATCTGACTGAATTTTATATACTGTTTCCTTTTAACAAATCCATACAATTGAAAGTACATGTATATGGTGGACATATTATATTTTTAACCTGAATTCAAAATTTGACGGATTTTGAAGGAGGCAATCATTTGTAATACTGTTTCCCTCAGCAAATCTATACAATTAAAAGTACACGTATATGGAAATATACATATGTAGTATACAAAAAGCTTCGGAAAAAGTACTCCAAAATAAACATGAATTCAAAATTTGACTGAATGTGAAGGAGGCAATCATTTAGAATACTGTTTCCTTTTAACGAAAGTGTATGGAAAAATATGACCCGGCACAGCATAATGAGGAATGACCCCCACTTTTGAAGATTTTGAGATATTTTAATGATGTGAAAGAGTATACCATTAGCTTTCTAATGATATTAAATTTATTTCCGTATGAACTTTGTTGTAAATAGTACAAGGGGACTTCGCTCGTTCATTTGGCACCAGACACAATATAGCAGCACCAGTCTAACTCTCGAAAGCGGCCATTCAAAAAGGCAGGAACTTTACATTTTCATGAAAACAGTACACAAACACTCCCCCGAAATCCTGGTTTTTTTCAACATTTAGAGATGGATTTCGGAAAAATCCTTTGGACATAACATCCTCCAATATATTAATTTTCCGAAAATACAAAAAAGCAAAAATTGATTTTTGATCGAATTGAGAAGATACCGGTACTTTGACTTCAGGCGTTGTTTACTGGAAAAGTGTTTTGGTGGGATATTCCTCATGTCGCTGTGCCGGGTCACAAATATTACGAAAACCAAGGCCTCTGGCACAGAGTCTGAATGGGCCAAGATTTGTAGCTTTGGTTCAAATCCAAGTCCAGTCAAAATGTTCTTTGCTATATTCACCCACTGCCTCCCATACAGGTTCTCCTTCCTTCGCGTGAATACCGGTGTGAAAAACAAACACGTCTCCTATCACACGAGGTGAAGGTAAATAGACTGGGAAATCTTGAGAAATGATTACTAAAAAATGGCAAAGAAACTTTAAACTGGACCAGGACTTGGACCCAAGACCTCTTGCTTAACGTATCAGCGCTCTTATCATCTGTGCTATTCTGCCCTTACATGGCAGCCTTCCTGAATAGTCAACTAGTCTTCGCAGGGGGGGGGAGCACTGGTCAGAATCATTCAACCATTTACACTATGAATATCTAAACCGTGAAAAAGGGGTTAAATTTCATATCGCCGTGAAACTAAAAAGTCAGTGTGATTTCACGGTGCATTTTACAGTGAATTCACCGTGAAATTAATCGCCACTCTGACCTGATAAGGACATCTTCAGGTCACTAAAGAGACCATGAAAAAAATGTGAATACAGGGTGGCAAGCTCCAGCCTTGAGGGATGGCTAATTCAATTACCAGTAGGGACCACCAGCCCCCATAGAGGTACTGTTTGGTGTCCTTGTAACTGTCACTTTTGAATACTTCTAAATTGCCTCTAGCCATTTACCACCAGGCATGTGAGTGTAGGCCACCGGTGAAAACACCGTGAAAATGACTTGGCTAACTGTGTGCCATGAAATAGGGATGAAAACATGGTGAATTTTCTTTTCACAGCTAAATGACATTTTCACCCCATTTTCACGGTTTAGATGTTCATAGTGTTACTGCTGTATATTTCCACAGACCGACAGATTTATTACAACAATGTGCTGTAAACCTGGCTACAGCAGTTGAGGGGCCACACAGTGGATGCATCATCTTAAAGTATGTTTCCAATGAAAAAAGAAAAGAAAAGAAAAATACTGACTAGGAATTTTGTAATTGTTAATTTTGAAGAAAAAAAATGTTGTCAACAAATGACAATTACCGGTATAAAAAAGAAAACCTACCATAATTGACTGGATGCAAATGCACCAGTGAAAATGTGCATACATTTTATATTGTAAAAGACCCGTATTTAGCATAGCTTAAATACTGAAATGTAAGCCCTTTGTGCAAAGCACAAACACAACCATAAAATATACAAACAATTCCTGTCATTTCTTCCTGTAAAAATGGTTCTTGTAGGACAAAACTTGATCAATGGTAAGCTGAATCAATGCCTTCATGACACAGCATTCATGTCCTAATCTTTTAGAAAGCAAAAACAATAAAAAAAAATTTTCTTTCAAATTACTCCTGAAGAAGTATACAAATGTACATGTAGAAGCACTGTGTGCTCGGAGCTATTCTTAACATGTGTTGGAGGTCTCGAGATCTGGTCTCGGCCTCCACACCTGGGCCCTTTTCCAAAGCCCGGCTTAGGCTTCGGCTCCGGCTTTGTCTCTGTTATCCGAAAGCTGAAAACACAGGTTGGATTTTTTTGTTAAAGTTGAAGCTTTGGATTCTTGTTCAAAACGCAGTATTACATTCTGAAACGAAAGCCAAAAGCCTCCCATTTTCAGCCTTGTACTTTAAAACGGACGAAAGAAAGAAAGACAAAACCGGAGCCTGAGCCTAAGCCGGGTTTTGAAAAAGGGCCCTGGTTTGACGTGTCAGCCTCCAGACCCTTTGTCCAATCAGAGATTCAGAGTCACGGTCTCAGGAGGGCTGCAGTCGATTTCAGGAAACTCATCCTAACTTAGGATCAAAAGCAAGGCGATGGGAGATAAAAATCCATTGTACGTTGAATCGTGAGGCTTTGTGAAGGTATCAATGTCAGAATGTCAAAAAAAAACATGCAAACAAAATTTAATGCTAACTTTTTTGGGCAGTGTTTGTAAAAGGAACTACATGTAATTGGAATTAAAAAAAAAAATTCTCGCTTTTTTAGTCTCGAAAACGGCTGATTGTTGAGAGCTAACATTTCAGGGAATGTCTGATCCCATTGCAAACCTCCCAATTAGTAATTTCTGAATTTTGGAATGTCTGGAAATTGGGCACTTTGCAAATGGTGTACCCTCACTTTAACCCTTTGAGTACCAATGTTGAGTTTACTCGACAAGCGCTGTGCACAAGGAGGATAAAGTATTGTGTGCACGCTCTCTGTTGTTCATACATATACAGTTGGAAAGCTCTCATTGTAAGCTTTACAATGGTGTAAAGGTCAATGTAAATTGCTTGTTGTGATTAAATTTGAAAGTTGAAACCAGAAGCAAGCCCTTGTTCTACTGAATAAAAGACAAACACCCATTTTTCTTGTACAAACGAGCCTTCATTGAGAAAAATTACATTGAAAAAGAGTGCAATGAAAAGCTGCCATGGGCTCAAAACAATTTGGTAACAGATTGTACCGGTACATAATAAACAATGTGGTGCTCAAAGGGTTAACCACTTCGCACCGGGACCTCCGAATCCGGAGCTCCATTGGCTTGACTATGCGACGGGGCCCTCCGAATCCGGGCACCACTATTGTCCACATTCTAAACAAAGACTCTTTTCAGCTTAGAACAAAGCAATACGAAACAGTACAAAGACCCTTTTTGACGCAAGTCACATGAATTGCAAGATTAGCAGCAGTAATTGTGCAATTTTGGGACTTTTACTGTGGAGGATCGAGGGATACCGCGTTGCAGCTGTAAGCACGCGGGGGACATTGTCTTTGCATGCCACACAGCCCAACGGTCGTCAGTCTGGCATTGGAATTCCCCCCACATTCTTTACCGTAATCTGTACGCTCGGTTGTGGCCGACCAACTCGAAGATTTGACTGCCTGGAGTGGAGGCTGGAGTCTGCGGTCAGGGATTGTCAGCAGCGTACACGCACGCACACACACACGTCCGTTACGGTCCATTGACGATGCACAAAGGGCCCTTTTTCGAACGGATAATCTCTTGACAAAAGCCACAACGACGCCCGAATTGTGCCAGGTTTTACTCTCTTGTACCCATAGTATACCCTTATTGATATATTTCACATAAATATATTGTTCCGATTGTTTTAGCAAGATTTGAAAATGATGCATTGTTCAAAAACCCCCGTATGGCGGTCATCGGCGCTGAAAAACCCCCCCGGCACAAAGTGGTAAAGGTCTCGACTACAACATAGCAAAAGAGCCGGGGGGGGGGGGGGGGCGGTAAGGGTGTCATTCCACGGAGGGCAGCAGAATAGCTCTGCTCTTGCGCCGGTTCAGCGGAGGCAGACGGCCTCTCTTGGAGCTGCCTCCTCCTCCGCCGTCGATCTCTCCGTCTGGCTGGCCGTCCGTGTCTGCCGCACTCTGGTGGCCGACTGGCTGGTCTGGCGGCAGGGGCCTGGGCAGGACCGTGGAGGGGATGGAGGGCCGGGCTGCCCTGCGGGCGCCTCGCGGCATGCGCTCCGCGTTCTTTCTGGCCAGCTTCAGCATGGCCTTGGCGTTGCGATTGGCGCGGATGACTTTCCTCAAGGCAGCCTGGCGGCGACATTAGAACATCAAAATCTTGTTACCGTCAAATCTACAGTGAATAATACTTTTCATTTGATCAATTCTCCAGTCTTGACAAAATACAAATGTAGGGCCTAGCTAGCTCCCAAGCAAGACAGGTTTACCCTCTACCCATAAAAAACAACAAAAAGCATGCATCTTTACTATACTATACTGTACCGGTACATGTACATGCACTATACTATGTGTGCCCTTTATCTACAGCCGCATTTCCACTGGAGTAAAATTTAACTGAGACGATGGTTAAATTTCCAATGGTCAAATTTGACCATCGTTGCCACTTGGACTTTTGAGTCGGTCAATTTAACCGAAACGATGGTTAAAGTAACCGAGCTGGCAAAATTTATTTGTGCACAGTGCATGTACGGCGAGTCACGTTTTAGTGGTGCGTTTCCACTGGACTAATCAGCTCGGTTAAACTTACTTGGTCACTTTTACTGGGCAGAGGTTGCTCGGTAAAAGTAACCATTGGACTCGGTTAAAGTAACCGAGAGGAAATTTAACTTGGGCCGTTTCCACTGGACTTAACATAGGGAAAGTAACCATAGTCTTGGTTACTTTGACCGAAATAAGTCCTGTAGAAAACGCGGCTTGATGACCGAGAGCCCCTTACCCTCCATTTCATGGTGGCCTCCCGTCGTGCCTTGGCCCTGCTCTTGGGGAGGACTGTCTGGATCAGCAGGGCCCGGCAGACGTAGTCCCCGCTCCTCTCCTGGCCCTGGGCCAGACCCGACGCCTCCGAGGACTCCCCCTTCCCCTTGTCCTTGCTCAGAGGAACCAGGGGCACGTTCAGGTCGTCCTTCTTCCAAGACTTGTACATGATGCGCCGGCCCTTGGGAATGACATCCCTGTTGCGTCCCCGAGGCCAAAAAAAAAAAAAAAAGGAAAAGCGATGAGAGCCTGGCCTTCCCCTCCAAGCAATACAAACAAGTTGCAGACTTAGATCAGACTTGACGGTTTGCATGGTGGAAATACTTTTTGTGGAAGGTTTGCAGTGACACCGTGTGGCACTTTTCTTTCCAAGGAGTGTGGCTCTTAAAAAAGCAAGTGTGGCGGGGCCACAGGGTTAATTATATTTATAAGTTTTTTGTATCCCCATATTTTTTATAGGAGTCCTTTCCCCTGTTTTTGGATTGCTTTTTAAAATTTATAACCAATCGTCTCCATTTGGGGTACAGTGTATAGCAAATCTGACCTACATGTATCTGAATAGTAGCACACCCCCTTGGGAGAGCAAGTGCCCTGCCCACCACAAGACCCCACTATCTTAT
Source organism: Luidia sarsii (assembly GCA_949987565.1). Taxonomy (NCBI): domain Eukaryota; kingdom Metazoa; phylum Echinodermata; class Asteroidea; order Paxillosida; family Luidiidae; genus Luidia; species Luidia sarsii. The sequence continues at coordinate 6,273,759 of OX465103.1, read as the reverse complement.
GACCAAGCCTTGTGGTCAGTGGCTCACTTTGCAGACTGGTAGGAAAGAGTGCAGGTCCACTTTAAGATTTCCAAGAGTTTTCCTACCCGAATGTTTGGTCTGCTGCTGGATTTGGTGAGTTGAAGTTTTCCTGTTTTTTTAATCAATGTATGTTCTAAAGGAGGAAGAAACTAGATGCCAGATTATGAGCTACATGTAGTTATTTTTAATTTTCGGGCCTAAACCCCATTTTCCAACTTGCTTTTGATCTTTAGGTTTTACTTTGGGCCAGGCGTACGTGTTGCTTTCTAAGAAGTTTTTTAGTATAGTTTCCAGAGTATCATTTTAGACATGGTTTGGAAAGAATGTTTGGTTGATATGTTGATTTTTGTAATCGGATTGGTGGTCAATTTCTTAGACAGCTAAGCTTATCCCACTTGGAATGGAAGTTGATGATGAGTGATGACAATAGTTGTGTTTCCAAGTACAGACAATCTCATTTGTATTTTTTATTATCTTTAGTTCTGCTAGTTATTTTATTGGAAGATTCATTCTCTTTACGTTTTGTTCTTAGTTTTGAATAGTGAGTTATCTAAGATACTGTAACTATGTGCTTTTGAATTGTTGAGACAGTCCCCTTGTGAGCGCACTCCTTGTTTCAAGGGAGTGGACCAACCACTTTCCAAGTACTTTTGACCACAAACTTTTTAATGACTTAGACTTCCCGTAGTCCCTGGTGTGTTTGTTAGTGGGTGCATACACTAGTGTCAGATAGTGATATCATATTCATTGTACAGTGACTGGCAACAACTCTAACTGTTGGCCGGAGTGGCTGGACTGACCACATAGTCTTTGGAATTGGTACTGGGGCGACGCTCATTAATATTTGCCAGAAAGGAATGGTTCCTGGTCACAGTGCTGTACAGTACTGTACATCTGTCCTTGTAGTAGTTGAGCACTTTTTGTGATTTGTATTGGAAGTTGTGCAGTGGTAGAATATTAGTTTGCCCTGTTTTACTCTCATTTTATACTTATAGTAGCTAGATTTCTCTGTAATCATCAAGTATTTATGTATTCTTGTGTTCTTTCTATGTTGTTTTCCAGGTTGTTTAGGCTGTTCTCTTTCAATATTATGACCTCCTTTTGATACTGTGTTGGTTTTATTCCAATCCTTTTATTTCAATTCTTTTATTCCAATCCTTTTATTTCAATTCTTTTATTCCAATCCTTTTATTTCAATTCTTTTATTCCATATCCCAATTCTTTTAGTTCCATATTCCAATTCTTTTATTCCTAGTCTTTTATTCCAAGTTATTTCACGGGTTTTTTATTTCAAAGTTTTATTCCACACTAAGTTGCAATTTTTGGTTGGGTTCATTTTGGGTATATTCAAGTTTTTTTTCATTCCTATCCCATTACAAATGCCTATTTCTATTCTCAATTTACTCTCCATCCGAATTCACATGTACTTTAGTAAGGGTTTAGTTTTCTTCATTCCTTTCTATGTGGGTATTTTGTTAGATTTGTATTTTCTTATTCTGGGGGAAATAAATGTTGTGATTGTTTGTTTCTTTTCCAGTTTACATTTCCTGTCTCCTTTTAGATCATTTTCCCTCGCGACTTTCTAGAGATCCACTTAGGTACAACTCGCTAGCCAAATTCCTTGTTCCATTTTTCTGGGTTACATTTTTTTTTTACTCTTCTTTGGTGGAGAATCCGGGCACTAGAACTGTTTTTTTAAAACTTAGCCAAGGGATTTTTTATCTAGATCTAGGGATAGGTCATATTGGAATAAAACCGGCACAGTGTTGAAGGTTGGGAGTACGTTGATAGATATGGTACAGACACCGATCCAGAACCAAACTGCACCTTCTGCGTCCGATGCTCCTCCAAATCTGACGCCCCGTTACCCCCTTTGGGGCAACCCTGAACTTGGCCAGTCACCCAGGCTCAAACCTACACCAGGTTGTCCAAGTCCGCAGCCAGTCCTCACCCCAGGAGTGTCTCCACTCCATCTTGCTGGCTTTGACCCACTCCCTGTAGCAGCACACCAGACAGAACAGGGAGCCCCCAGGATGTTGACGACACATCAAGTCAAGAGCGTAGCGACATTCACGGGAAAGGAGCGGCATGGGCCCAGGGTCCAGGACTGGGTGAGGGACATGAGATATCTCCTTAAGGCCAAGGAGACAGTCCCGGGACCCCTCGAGTTCCATGAGGTAGTTCGACATACCTCTGGAAGGGCCCGAGATGTTCTCCTGAACTTCGAGAGGCGGATGCCGAACACGCTGAGTGCCGAGGGTGCCTTCACTGAACTTCTCGAGGAGTATGGCGACGAGAAGTACGGCCTCTCCCCGGAAGCGAAGTTCTTTTCTCGAATCCAGAGGGACGGGGAGTCACCAACAGAGTATGCCATTGGCCTGGAGGCTACCCTTCGGGAGGTGGAAGAGAGGCGGTTGCGTCAGGGCTTTGCACCAGAGGAACAGCGGGACACTAAGTTAACCACGCAGTTTATGTACGGCCTTAGGGATCTCCGCTGTCGGACAAGGTTGGCCCCGATGCGACCACGCTTCATGACCTTCAAGGACCTCAGACGCGAACTCCATGTTATAGAGGCGGAGCAGAGGCAGGCTGACGACATCAATCGGCGGACACCACTCTATGTCATGAGCGAGGCTGCACACACCAGCTCTCCCCAGGCACCCGGTGGCAAGGCCCAAAATCATGAGCTTACCCCGAAGGCTGCGCCTCCAAAAGCCGGGGAGATCGAAGCCCCATCAGTGCAGCAGCTCATGGCACAGCAGTTGGTCGAGTTGAAGGAGATGCATCGTGGCCAGATAGAAGCATTGGATCGTGTCCTCCAGGTGCAGCACCAACATGGACAACGCCTCTCCCGGCTGGAGGGCACCATGTCCTCCCACCAGCCCTCCCGCCAGCACCAGCCAGGCAGACAGCCGTACACTGGGTGTTTCAAATGTGGAGACCCCCAGCACCTGGCCAGGCAGTGCCCTCAGCGCAACTATGGTGGGCAACCTCGAGATGCAGTCCACAGCCGCCAGATGTCCGCACCCTCTGCTCAGCCTGCTCCGTTAAACGAGCAGAACCTGTCGCAGTAGGGCAACCGGCGGGTTTCACCAGCGAGAGCCCATCCCATAACCTCCCATCTAGCAACCACAAGAAGGAGAAGGACCGGAAGAAAGGCAATACAGACAGGGCAAGTGAACTGCCTGAAGCTGGACCCGTGAATCGAGCGCAGATATATCTGTCTGGAGTTCCATGTCACGCACTGTTGGACACAGGATCTCAGGTGACGACTCTGACAGACGAATTCGTCAAACAGCACCCAGCCCTCAAGCAGCAGCCCTTACGCCCCTCTAACGTGGCCATCTATGGAGCTGGAGGCCAAACTGTCCGATACCATGGTGTCATAACAGTCAATGTTGGTGCACTAGGTAAGCACATCGACGGGGTTCCTGCCTTCGTGGTTCCTGTAACGCCATGTCGCCGAGACACGCCTGTCCTCATTGGGACCAATGCAATTCGCGCTGGTCGGGACAGGATGAAGGATCTCCACGGGCGCGCGTTCATGCAGATGACACAGAGGATATCACCGCAGTGGTTTCAGGCCTTTCGGTTCATGAACGAGGATGGAACCAATCTTGCTAGTGCTGGTGGAGAGATAGGGACATTACGATATACTGGCAGGCATCCCCTAGAGATAAAACCCTGGACAGAGACTCTGATTTCGGCACGAGCCCCGCATTCCACCAAGGGAAGAAGCTTTTCGGCTCTGGTGGAAGGAGGAGTTGATACCCGCATTGCAGTCGGTCGGCTCCTGGTTCAAACTGAGCGTGGAAGGGTGCCTGTCAGGTTGTTCAATCCTTCAGATCGACCAGTCACCATCAAGCGGAACTCGAGAGTGGCAACGTTGTTCTGCGTTGAGGTAGTCGACCCGGCATCACCCAGCAGCACAGAAAGAGCCTTTAGTCTGGAGCAGGCGACCGGCGAGGGCGAGGTACCAGAGATACCAGATGTCGACCTCAGTGAAGCCACTCTATCTCAGTCTGAGAAAGCAGCCTTGGAGAAACTCCTGGTTGAAAACCGGGACGTGTTCTCTACCAACAACCTCGATGTGGGCTCCACCACTACCGTTCTCCACAAGATTCCCCTCATTGATCCCACCCCGTTCCGGATGCCATATCGCAGAATACCCCCTTCACAGTTCCAAGAGGTGCGATCCCACATCGAAGAGCTCAAAGACAGTGGGATAATACAACCCAGCCACAGCCCCTTTGCCTCCCCCATTGTGGTAGTGAGGAAGAAGGACGGACGTATCCGCCTATGTGTAGACTATCGGCAGCTCAACTCTAGAACCGTTCGAGATGCATACCCCCTCCCTCGGATTGAAGAGTCTCTTGACGCTCTTGGTCAGGCAAGATACTTCTCGTGCCTCGACCTGACGTCAGGGTACCTTCAAGTGCACATGGCCAAAGAAGACCAGCAGAAGACCGCATTTACCACTCCAATGGGTTTCTTTGAGTATACCCGTATGCCCTTTGGGTTGATGAATGCACCTGCAACCTTCCAGCGTTTAATGGGCGTGGCGTTGGGGGACATGAACTTCTCCGAGGCACTAGTCTACCTGGACGACATTGTTGTCTTTAGCCACACTTTGGAGGAACATCTCCAGCGTCTTGGAAAGGTGTTTGATCGGCTGAGGGGGCATGGTCTGAAACTGAAACCGTCCAAATGTCACCTGTGCAAGAGGGAGGTTCAGTATCTTGGCCACGTGGTCTCAGACGGGGGAATTTCAACTGATCCCGAGAAGATTGCTGCTGTAAAGTCATGGCCGGTACCCAAGTCCCAGAAGGAAGTGCGCAGTTTTCTTGGCCTCACTGGATACTACAGGCGTTTTGTTAAGGATTATGCGCGAATTGCCTGTCCCCTTTTTGCGTTGACGGGAGGAGGGCGAGGTGTGAAGAAAAGCGCATTCACCTGGTCCAATGAATGCCAGGTGGCATTTGACACCCTCATACAGAAGCTCACCTCTGCGCCGATCCTTGCTTTTGCTGACTACCAGCAGCCTTTCTGCGTGCAGACCGATGCTTCAGGGGAAGGTTTGGGTGCAGTGCTGGTTCAGAGGCAGGACGAGAAGGAGCGAGTTATCGCATATGCCAGTCGTGCTCTAACATCGGCGGAAACGAGGTATCCGGCGCACAAGTTGGAGTTTAGAGCATTGCATTGGGCGGTGACGACCAAGTTCAAGGATTACCTCTACGGCCAGAAGATCACAGCCATCACTGACAACAACCCGCTAACCTATGTGATGAAGAAAGCCAAGCTGGACGCACATGGCCACCGTTGGGTTAGCGACCTGTCTACCTATGATATTGAAATTCTATACCGGCCTGGAAAAGCAAATGGTAATGCGGACGCCCTATCAAGGATCCCTAGGGGGAGAGTGGGCCAGATCCTGGATGGAATGAGCCAGATGTCTGCTCATCCCGGAGGAGGTTCGGAGGAACCTGACGTGAGCACTGGTTTGGGGGGAGACCAAGCACCAGAGGCAGAGGCCCCTCTCAGCACCATCCAGTCAAATCAAGTCCTTGCACCTCCAGGTTCTACCTGCTACCAGTCCCCTACCTGTGCCCTGCCAGGGGATGCTGCTCCTGAGAATCCCACACCAGCCGGCACAGCACTCAGTGGGAATGTGGACCTGGAAATTGCACAGCAAAAGGACCAGGACGTCAGTCGCGTGAAGTTGCTGAGGGCCACGAGGAACACGAGGCTCAGCAAGCGGCAACTGAGAGTGGAATCCCGGGCCGTTCGGAGACTGCTGAGGTGCTGGGATAATCTCCAGGTTAAAGATGGTGCCTTGTTCTACCGCCTTGGAACTGATGATGGGGAGAAGTTACTCCCTATCCCTGCGCAGGCAGAACGGATTCAAATTCTTAGACGTCTGCACGACGACATGGGGCACCTTGGGCATGAGAAGACAGCAACGCTAGTTCGAGACCGCTATTTCTGGCCCGGAATTTATTCTGAGACCAAGGCCTACGTCGACAGATGCAAGCGCTGTGTGCTGAGGAAGTTGCCGGACACCCGTCGACAGGCACCGCTGCGGAATATTCAGACGTCTCGACCGTTGGAGTTGGTGTGTATCGACTTTTTGTCGCTTGAGAGGTCGAAGGGTGGCTTCGAACACATCCTGGTAGTAACGGACCACTACACACGCTACGCGCAGGCCTACGCGACAAAAGACGAGACTGCAACCACTGTGGCGCGTGTCCTCTGGGAGAAATACATAACGAATTATGGTATCCCTGAGCGCATTCACTCAGATCAGGGGAGATGCTTTGAGGCTGGCGTAGTGAAGGAACTGTGCAACCTCCTAGGTATCGTGAAGAGCAGAACATCCCCCTATCACCCCCAAGGCAACGGGATGACAGAGCGGTTCAACCGGACCTTATTGTCCATGTTGGGTACACTTGAACCTGACCAGAAGCGCTACTGGGCGATGTATCTACAGTCAATGACGCATGCATACAACAGCACCAAGCACGAGACAACTGGTTACAGCCCATTCTTTCTCATGTTCATGAGGGAACCCAAGCTACCTGTGGACCTTCTTGTTCCAGGGATGCCGGAAACAGAGGAGGGCCGCCAGCAGTCTGAGTATGTAGAGCTTCTGCAGAAACGCATCCAGAATGCCCGAGAACGGATGAAGCTCACAACCGAGATGGCACAGCGGAAGCAGAAGTTGAACTATGACAAGAGGGTGCATACACGAGAGGACCTCAAGCCAGGAGATCGTGTTCTGGTTGCCAACAAGACACCAAGGGGCAGATCCAAGTTGAAAGATAAATGGGAGACCATCCCGTATGTTGTCATTGGACAGTTGGGAGACTTGCCGGTTTATACTGTCCAACAGAGTGGTTCTATGAAGATGAAGAATCTCCATCGAAACCTCCTGGCCCTTTGTCCCTTCGATACTGCGAGTGAGACAATGGTGAATCTACCCCCGCCCCCTCCTCAGTTTCGAGATAAGGATGAGTCTCAGCACCAGTTGCCCCAACCTCCTCCAGAGTTCCAAGATGTACATGAAGATCACCCCCTGTATAAGCAGTCATTAGCACCTCCACTTGGGTTTCAAGATGCAGAGTTAGGCTATACCTCTGAAGGCGCCTCAAGCTATGACTATGACGCATCCACGGACGACTCTACAAGTTCAGACGAGACAGAAAGAGTGACTTCCCATCTGCGACCAAGAAGAGTCATCCGTCCACCTCGTAGGTTTGGAGATTGGGAATGAGTTGTTGAATGATAACATTCGTCATTGGACAGCATCGTTGGTCATAACATTTCGCTCATTGCTAAGGATAGCAATGTATTTTAGGTGGCGAGAGTGTGGCGGGGCCACAGGGTTAATTATATTTATAAGTTTTTTGTATCCCCATATTTTTTATAGGAGTCCTTTCCCCTGTTTTTGGATTGCTTTTTAAAATTTATAACCAATCGTCTCCATTTGGGGTACAGTGTATAGCAAATCTGACCTACATGTATCTGAATAGTAGCACACCCCCTTGGGAGAGCAAGTGCCCTGCCCACCACAAGACCCCACTATCTTATGACCAAGCCTTGTGGTCAGTGGCTCACTTTGCAGACTGGTAGGAAAGAGTGCAGGTCCACTTTAAGATTTCCAAGAGTTTTCCTACCCGAATGTTTGGTCTGCTGCTGGATTTGGTGAGTTGAAGTTTTCCTGTTTTTTTAATCAATGTATGTTCTAAAGGAGGAAGAAACTAGATGCCAGATTATGAGCTACATGTAGTTATTTTTAATTTTCGGGCCTAAACCCCATTTTCCAACTTGCTTTTGATCTTTAGGTTTTACTTTGGGCCAGGCGTACGTGTTGCTTTCTAAGAAGTTTTTTAGTATAGTTTCCAGAGTATCATTTTAGACATGGTTTGGAAAGAATGTTTGGTTGATATGTTGATTTTTGTAATCGGATTGGTGGTCAATTTCTTAGACAGCTAAGCTTATCCCACTTGGAATGGAAGTTGATGATGAGTGATGACAATAGTTGTGTTTCCAAGTACAGACAATCTCATTTGTATTTTTTATTATCTTTAGTTCTGCTAGTTATTTTATTGGAAGATTCATTCTCTTTACGTTTTGTTCTTAGTTTTGAATAGTGAGTTATCTAAGATACTGTAACTATGTGCTTTTGAATTGTTGAGACAGTCCCCTTGTGAGCGCACTCCTTGTTTCAAGGGAGTGGACCAACCACTTTCCAAGTACTTTTGACCACAAACTTTTTAATGACTTAGACTTCCCGTAGTCCCTGGTGTGTTTGTTAGTGGGTGCATACACTAGTGTCAGATAGTGATATCATATTCATTGTACAGTGACTGGCAACAACTCTAACTGTTGGCCGGAGTGGCTGGACTGACCACATAGTCTTTGGAATTGGTACTGGGGCGACGCTCATTAATATTTGCCAGAAAGGAATGGTTCCTGGTCACAGTGCTGTACAGTACTGTACATCTGTCCTTGTAGTAGTTGAGCACTTTTTGTGATTTGTATTGGAAGTTGTGCAGTGGTAGAATATTAGTTTGCCCTGTTTTACTCTCATTTTATACTTATAGTAGCTAGATTTCTCTGTAATCATCAAGTATTTATGTATTCTTGTGTTCTTTCTATGTTGTTTTCCAGGTTGTTTAGGCTGTTCTCTTTCAATATTATGACCTCCTTTTGATACTGTGTTGGTTTTATTCCAATCCTTTTATTTCAATTCTTTTATTCCAATCCTTTTATTTCAATTCTTTTATTCCAATCCTTTTATTTCAATTCTTTTATTCCATATCCCAATTCTTTTAGTTCCATATTCCAATTCTTTTATTCCTAGTCTTTTATTCCAAGTTATTTCACGGGTTTTTTATTTCAAAGTTTTATTCCACACTAAGTTGCAATTTTTGGTTGGGTTCATTTTGGGTATATTCAAGTTTTTTTTCATTCCTATCCCATTACAAATGCCTATTTCTATTCTCAATTTACTCTCCATCCGAATTCACATGTACTTTAGTAAGGGTTTAGTTTTCTTCATTCCTTTCTATGTGGGTATTTTGTTAGATTTGTATTTTCTTATTCTGGGGGAAATAAATGTTGTGATTGTTTGTTTCTTTTCCAGTTTACATTTCCTGTCTCCTTTTAGATCATTTTCCCTCGCGACTTTCTAGAGATCCACTTAGGTACAACTCGCTAGCCAAATTCCTTGTTCCATTTTTCTGGGTTACACAAACAAGTTGCAAAATTAGATCAGACTTGACAGTTTGAATGGTGGAAATACTTTTTGTGGAAGGTTTGCATTGACACCGTGTGGCACTTTTCTTTCAAGGAGTGTGGTTCTTAAAAAAGCAAACAAGTTGCAAAATTAGATCAGACTTGACGGTTTGCATAGAGGAAATACTTTTTGTGGAAAGTTTGCAATGACACCGTGTGGCACTTTTCTTTCAAGGAGTGTGGTTCTTAAAAAAGCAAACAAGTTGCAAAATTAGATCAGACTTGACGGTTTGCATGGTAGAAATACTTTTTGTGGAAGGTTTGCAATGACACCGTGTGGCACTTTTCTTTCAAGGAGTGTGGCTCTTAAAAAAGCCAATGTTTCAGGTAATGTGTACTGCCTGTCGTTACGAGACGACGGGCAGAGAAGTGATACATGGTGTAATTGGAAACCTTCCACTACAAGTTGCAAGCTGCTTTACTGACTATTAAAGATGATCAAAATTACAGAAATCTTAAAGAGTCCAACATTTCCATCCTAGCAGGACCTTCCTTAAATGGAATAGCTTCTTGAGAATTTCAAACTCTAGATTTAAACATTTTGGGAAATCACATAAATGAAAGGCATCATCGATGTCCTATCAATGAATGTCTGACCGAACTGCTGACAGAATTCGGGAGGCCCCGCCCAGGGCTCGGTAGCCGTGGCGACGTGAATATGCATGATCGAGTCTATATACCTCTGGACGGGCTCCTCCGCGACATCCGTGACGGAGGTTTCCGGGGCCTTCTGGCTGTCTGCCTCCGAGGGCTGGATCAGTCCCTTGCGCAGTGCCTCCTTGTAGGGCATCCTCATCTGGGTGGAGTAGGTGGCCTGGTACTTTGCCAGCTGGCCCTTGGGGATGGACCGCTCGATGTTCAGCAGCAGCATGGCCCACTGGACAGTGGCGAGGACGGAGGGAGTCGACAGAGACATGCGTCAAAAGGTGATATACAAAAATGTTGCAAACTGCTTACTGACTAAAATTACCAAAATGCAAATCTTAAAATTTAGTGGGCCTGCCGTTTTGATCCTAGCAGGACCTTTCTCAAAGGCAGAGTGACAAGGACAAAACAGATGTACACGAAGGCAGGGGGAAGAGAGTGAATAGGACACGGATGAGAAATAAAGACAAAGAGGAAAGCTTATAGGGTGAGATCAAAGGGAAGGGCAAGGAGTAGGGTAGGGATTAGTGAGAGGAGAGGGAAAGATCAAAGAGAGAAGTGGAGGAGTGAACACAAAAGAGGGATTATCAAAAAGCTGCATGGTGTTAGTCATTACCCTCCTGGATGTTGAGACCATGTGGTTGAATAGTCCAAAGACGCTTCATCCACATTTTCTCACGGCTTAGACGGACAGCATTACTACGGTGACCAAGGGATTCTATGCCCAGTACACTCATATCTGATATCGAATGATCAGGGAGATGAAGTGACACCCAACAGGGGTGTACATTTTACCAGTTTTGATTGTAGACCTATGACCATAGATACGTTTTGTGGCCATACATGCGTCGTTAGATACTCCAGTGGAGTCGCAACTCTTTGCGGTGTGGCCCCGCCATTGCTGAATGAAGTGCGGCTCTGAAAAAAAAACCCGGTAACTCTAAATTGGGGGCACTTTGCAAATGGTGTACCCTCTAGCTTTTAAAGGTCTCGACTACAACACTGCAAGAGAGCCAAGCAGGGAAGTCATTCCTAGCCGGCGATCTCTCCGTTGGGCCGGCCATCCGTGTCTGCCGCCTTCTGGTGGCCGGCAAGCACTCAACATTTTGGACAGTGTGTGCTCGGCAAACTGTCGGGAGACTGTCTCCTGACGATGGGCAGAGCACACTGTGTTTAAAGCTCTTCTCAGAGCCATACTACTTCTCAGTGGTGCCCCCGTATGGCACACTTTCCACGTTGTGATTTCAATACACTGGAGGTGTCTCCAGTTCAATTCTCAGTTCATTTCAAATTTGTTGCCATTTGTGACTCGGCACAGCGACATGAGGAATATCCCACCAAAACACTTTTCCAGTAAACAACGCCTGAAGTCAAAGTATCTTCTCAATTCGATACAAAATCTTTTTTTTTGTATTTTCGGAAAGTGAATGTATTGGAGCATATTATGTCCAAAGGATTTGTCCGAAATCCATCTCTAAATGTTGAAAAAACGAGGATTTCGGGGGAGTGTTTGTGTACTGTTTTCATGAAAATGTAAAGTTCCTGCCTTTTTGAAAGGCCGCTTTCGAGGAGTTAAACTAGTGCTGCTGTATTGTGTCTGGTACCAAATGAACGAGCGAAGTCCCCTTGTACTATTTACATCAAAATTCACATGGAAATAATTTTGATATCATTTGAAAGCTAATGGTATTCTCTTTCACATCATTAGAAAATCTCAAAATCTCAAAAGTGGGGGTTATTCCTCATTATGCTGAGCCGGGTCACATTTTACCAATGAAAAAAAAATTATTGAATTTTTTTACTTCATTTTTTGACTTCATGACTTCAATTAGTCCAATTATCAAAAAAAAAGATCCAGTTTTCATTTCCAATCATTATTTCTCTAAATAATAGGCTGGTTTGGGAGAGCCAGGCCTACCTACCTGTCTCTTCCACTCCATCTTGGAGCGCTCCTCCACGCGCTGGTACGTCTTGGCCATCATGGCGATGAGCATGTTGATGAGTAGCCACGGCAACAGGAGCATGAAGATGAAGAAGAGGAGCCTGGAGAGCCAGCCGATGCGGGAGTGGTCGAAGACCTGATACTGCAATGGGAGCGACAGGGAAACAAACAAAAAACCAACCGACCAAGCATGAGTACCAAACATGCAGTCTTTTAGCAGCGCACCAACGCCACTCATCAACATTAGTCAAATTGAAAAACAGGAATGTTCACAGATTTACATGAAACTTAAACAGTTTGAAGATGGTTATGGTAGAAACCTCACACTGAAACATTTCTGCCTAAAATGCTGTATTTTGGGAGAAAACAGTAAAAGAAATTGTTTATGTCTCACCGAGATCTTAATTTTTTTTCGGAACAGTACGGCATTTAATGCTGCATTTTCGCGAAACAAATGAAGCGGTTCTAACGATTTTCTCGATTTTTCTCTCTGCCTTTGAGAAAGGTCCTGCTAGGATCGAAACGTCAGGCCCACTAAATTTTAGATTTTCTCGAGACTCGGTTGGTGGATTGAGCTGAAATTTTCACAGGTGTGCTATTTCATGCATATGTTGGATCAGACAACGTATGGATGCTATTCTTTGACCTCGACCAATGTTGTGTAGGGGCTTTAAGCGGCGCTATGAAATTTTCCCCTGGTTTTCAGAGACTCCTTACCGGGAAATCTCCGAAGGCCATGAGGAAGGCCATCAGGAAAGAGCCGTTCCAGGACACAAAGTCCTCGGCCGTCCCCGGCTCCGTCCCCTTGAAGAGATAGTAGAAGGCCTCGCCAAAGATGATGATGAAGATGATATAGATGATGGCAAAGCGGCTGACATCGCCCTTGGTCATCTTGCCAATCATCACGATGAGCGGGCCCAGCTTCTCATGGCCCCTGCACGGACAGTAGAGGACGACAGACAGAGGTACCGGAGAAGGCAGAGTCAACTATACAATCCTCACAGTGGATTCAAAATGACAAAGACAACTTGACCTAATTCCAGCCAGTTTTTGTCTGATTGAAAAACTGGCAATTAACACTGAACATCTAAACCGTGAAAAAGGGGTGAAAATGTCATTTCACCGTGAAACTAAACACTGTGATTTCACGGTGCATGTTACAGTGAATTCACTGTGAAAATAATCGCCTCTCTGACCTGATAAGGACATCTACAGTACACTTAAGAGATCGAAAACGTGAATATCCAGGTTGGCAAGCTCCAGCCTTGAGGGATGGCTAATTCAATTACCAGTAGGGACCACCAGCCCCCATAGAGGTACTGTATGGTGTCCTTGTAACTCTCACTCCCAGATACTTCTAAATTACCTCTAGCCATTAACCACCAGGAATGTGGCCTTGGAGAACACTGGTGAAAACACCTGTGTGCCATGAAATAGGGGTGAAAACACGGTGAATTTTCTTTTCACGGCTAAATGACATTTTCACCCCATTTTCACAGTTTAGATGTTCATAGTGTAAAGAGCATACAATTATGACAGTATATTTGCCCACGTGATCAGCCATGTCTTCATTGGGACCACGGCAAAGGTATGTAAAATTACTATGTGCAATTCAGCCAATGTACACATAACACATGACCCATTCATTCATCAACAAACCAAGACAGTTGTTTAATTGATTAAAATGTGGTTCAATTGGTTAAGAAAGTGTGGTTTAATTGGTTTAAAATGCGGTTTAATTGGTTAAGAAAGTGGTTAAAAACTGGTTTAATCTATTAAAACTGGGAATTTGGATTACGTGATTGACAAATCAATCAATTAATCAATCAATCAATCAATCAATCAATCAATCAATCAATCAATCAATCGATCGATCGATCGATCAATCGATCAATCAATCGATCGATCGATCGATCGATCAATCAATCAATCAATCAATCAATCAATCGATCGATCAATCAATCATTCATTCAATTACCCAATCAATAATTTTTTACAGGCATAAAAAGTGAAGAATGTTACAAGCGACAATTCAGGACCGATTTCAAGGGGCACCCACCTGTAGAAGAACAAGATGTAGGAGAAGGAGAAAGGCATGACGAGGATCATGAGCCTGTCCTCGACCTCACGCAGTCCCAGAAAGCGCAGAGGAACACAGACGTACAGCATGAGGATGGAACACATGAACAGGCCTTTGAAGGGAAGGACGTACTGGGGACACAAGACAAATACGGAGGCTTGTCATCAGCATTCCTCGTCCCAAAATCCAAAAGTAAATTCCAAGAGCGTACAAAATGACCGAACCAATGCCTGCCTAGGATGAGAACACAGAGTTTTACGCTTATTATGGCCGGGTAACACCATGAACATCTAAACTGTGAAAATGGGCTGAAAATGTTATTTAGCCGTGAAAAGAAAATTCACTGTGTTTTCACCCCTATTTCATGGCACACAGTTTTAGCCAAGTCATTTTCACGGTGTTTTCACCGGTGGTCTCCCAGGCCACATTCCTGGTGGTAAAAGGCTAGAGGCAATTTAGAAGTACCTGGGAGTGACAGTTTCAAGGACATCCTGGCAGTCCCTACTGGTAATTAAATTAGCCATCCCTCAAGGCTAGAGCTTGCCACCCTAGATATTCACATTTTTTTAAGGTCTCTTTAGTGACCTGAATGTGTCCTTATCAGGTCAGAGAGGCGATTATTTTCACGGTGAATTCACTGTAAAATGCACCATGAAATCACAGTTTCACGGCGAAATGACATTTTCACCCCCCTTTCACGGTTTAGATGTTCATAGGATAACCTTAAACAATTTTGTGAGGGTTAAGTCCAGAGGCTTTCTCTTTGGAGCACTGAACGGCCTGCTGCTAAGCAGGGCTGACTGTGCCCCCAGCTGTGACTGCATACACTGGCACACCGGGTTGCACGTCATACTCAAGGATTTCCGTGTGAAGCCTCCTCCAACCAAGTTGTTGATAACGTGACCATGATTTCTTTTTTTGGGCTAAGCATCATAATACCTGGATAAATAGGTTTGCGGAGACACCATGTAAATTCTCTTTTGTGAGTAAGTGTGGTTCTGAAAAGAACCGGAGGAACTCGACGTTTCAAAACAGTATACTCTGCTCGTCTTCAGGAGAATGCTGAAGACGAGCAGAGTACACTGTTCGAAACGTCGAGTTCCTCCGGTTCTTTTCAGAACCACACTAACTCACAAAAGAGAATTTACATGGTGTCTCCGCAAACCTATTCATCCTGATATTCTCACCATGCAAACCTTCAAATCTCATCATAATACCTGACAATGCCATCATTGGTTCAGTCATTTGTGCATTTGCTGTGATTTAGAGCATTGGGTTAACTTGTAGCAAGGCAATTCATCTGTGGTAAGCGTGCTTGTAGGGGAAATATCTGCTCTGTCAAAGCACAACCTCCAGTTACATGTACTACTGGCAATCTCACACTATGAACATCTAAACCGTGAAAAATGGGTGAAAATATCATTTTGCCGTTAAACTAAAAAGTCACTGTGATTTCACTGTGAAATTTACAGTGAATTCACCGTGAACTTAATTGCCTCTCTGACCTGATAAGGACATCTTCAGGTCACTAAAAAGACCATGAAAAAAATCTAGGGTGGCAAGCTCCAGCCTTGAGGGATGGCTATAATTCAATTACCAGTAGGGACCACCATGCAGCCCCCATAGAGGTACTGTATGGTGTCCTTGTAACTGTCACTCCCAGATACTAAATTGCCTCTAGCCATTTACCACCAGGAATGTGGCCTTGGAGACCACTGGTGAAAACACCATGAAAACTATTGGCTAACTGTGTGCCATGAAATAGGGGTGAAAACACAGTGAATTTTCTTTTCACGGCTAAATGACATTTCACCCCATTTTCTTGGTTTAGATGTTCATAGTGTTATGGAGGGGAAGGAGAGGATACAGGTGAGGTGAGGACGATGTCATAGACTTCTTGTGAGGAAATGGTGCACCCCCATACTCTTACTCCTTACCAGGCTTTTGATGTAATCTATCAGGGAACCACGGGACCGGATCTCGATACACTCCACACACGTCTTGGCCACAGAGCCCACAATGACACAGACCTCAGTGAAAAAACGGATCTAGAAGGGTGACATACAAAAATGTTGCAAAATGCTTACTGACTAAAATTACCAAAATGCAAATCCCAAAATTTAGTGGGCCTGACGTTTCGATCCTAGCAGGACCTTTCTTAAAGGCAGAGAAAGGTCCTTTGAGAAAGGTCCTTCTAGGATCGAAACGTCAGGCCCACTAAATTGTTGGATCTAGAAGGGATTAAATGATGAAGATAACTGAGCAAGAAGCATCACAAAACTGCTACAAACTGCTTTCCAAATATATTTCACCTTAGAATTCTTACAAGGATCCTGGCACAGTTGTATCCCACACCAGTAGACTTTAGGGACTTTGGGATGGGGTGGGGTGGGATGAGGTGGGATGGGATGGGATGGGGTGGGGTGGGATGGGATGGGATTGGATGGGATGGGATGGGGTGGGGTGGGATGAGGTGGGATGGGATGGGATGGGGTGGGGTGGGGTGGGATGGGATGGGATGGGGTGGGGTGGGATGGGATTGGATGGGATGGGATGGGGTGGGATGGGATGGGATGGGATGGGATGGGATGGGATTGGATGGGATTGGATGGGATGGGATTGGATAGGATTGGATGGGATGGGTTGGGATGGGGTGGGAAGGGATGAGATGGGATGGGTCGGGATGGAATGGGATGGGATGAGACAAGGTGGGATGGGATGGATCAAATGGGATAAAAAGGATGGGATGGGATTAGGAGGGATGGGATAGGAAGGGGTGGGATATGATGGAATGAGGAGGGATGGATGGGATGGAGTGGGATGAGGAGGGATGGGATGGGATGGGATGGAGTGGGATGGACTGAGGAGGGATGGGATGGGATTAGGAAGGATGGGATGGGGTGGATGGGATTGGATGGGATGAGGAGGGATGGGATGGTATGGTATGGGATGGGATGAGATGGGATTAGGAGGAACGGGATGTGATGGAGTGGGATGGAATGAGGTGGGAAGGGATGGGATAACATGGGAGTGGGATGGGATGGAATGGAAGGGAATGGGTTGGGATAGGATAATTTTGTTTCATCAAGTATGGCTTACTTTTGTTGTGAGGTCGTCGCCAGCCAGCAGATCTCCCTGCGGTCGCAGACTGACTGAGATGCTGAGCAGGATCAGGTGCAGACAGGCCCAGACAAACTTGAAGATGAAGCGCCCTCTAGCATAATGCTTCCACTTCTCCTGCAGCAGGTGGCTGATGACCTGCCCCTCTAACATCTTCAAGTGTCGGGGGTCATCCTTCTTGATGATGGTCCTGAGCGCTGAATGCTTGTCTGGAGGAATATCCCAAAAACGACATGACTGTTCAATGAGGGTTTGCCCTGCTCAACGGGATGAGCACTGAGTGCTCAGTACCCGATTGCCTGATGGAAGAAAATCAGGCAGCTCGGGTGGGATTTGAACCCGCAACTCCCACTTTCTAGCGCAGAACACTTGACCAAGGTGATCAAGGTTGTGTGGCGAATTCGAATACTGTATACCGTCGAGTATCGTGTTGCATCATAGAACATGATATAACAAATGACAATTCATTTTCCAAAATCTGGACATTATTCAGCGATGAGGTCACTGTATGCTTCTGTATCCTCTTCAGCACAAATACAGACAACTTAGGAGATTTCATCACTTGAAAAACTCCTTTTACCAAATAAATGGTGAAAAGCTTTATACTCAGGGAAGAGCTATTTCATTAGTGTCTTCTACAGTTGATGAGTTATGGGTGGGTCAGTGGAGACAATGTGTCCAGAACTCTTGGGGGGCATGACCAAGCATAAGAGGCCCAGGAATGCAGAACAGATCATCATCATGAATCTTCCTGCATAGCCATCCTGGGAGGGTGGGGGGTCTTCAGCACATAAAAGCATGCTTGAAGCAAACATGTGGTCACTTGGTCACAGCCATCCATTCAGAGAAAGAGAGGATTTTTCCTTCCAACAAAATTGTTTATACCCAGTAACCCATAATCTCTTGAAAAAGATGGAGGTGATAGTAAAATGTTTTCATCAGGCATCAGGGGCAAACCCTCATCGAAGATCACATCAGAGATTGTAGGTCTGCACAGTGTCATCGCAAGCATTCTACATGTGCAAATCTTCAAGGCTCATGTAAACAGACTATAGTTTAGCTATTACAACAGATAGGGGTCGTTCAGACACCGTACTAAAAGTGGTCTATCTTCGGTTTAAACTGAAAAGGGTCTATCTAGTTGTGTCTGAACGGTCTACGTAGACCGTTTTGGCCACTACATACGGTCTATCTTAGACCGCCGAAGAGGGGTGGACTAGACTACGAAGACCGGTCTACGTAGACCGGTCTACAAACCTTAACGTGTCTGAATGGTCTATCTCATAACCACATCCAGTTTAGGCAGACGAGCGGCACATTACATAACCGGTGATTTATGTCACTGCCCAAACCGCACGAAAAACAAGGACGCGATGTGCATTCCATTGATGTTAAGTGCACTCTTGCTAGGCAGAATGGAAGTTGGGATTCAGGGTCAAGCAACGTGTGTGACCTCTTAGTACCAGAGATAGACTGTTTTCAGTTGAACTCAGTGAGTATGAATGCAAGGGGTTTGCAATGAAATGTTTACCTCCCGCTGTGACCGCAAATGATAGACCTTTTTGAACATAGCCAGATTGTACATGAAGTTAATAAAAAAAAATGTTGCAAACAGCTCACTGACTAAAATGACCTGCAATACATGAATCTCAAAAGTTTGAGGGCCTGACGTTTTGATCCCAGCAGAGATTGTAGACACGGTGTCACCACAAGCTAACTACATGTGCAAATCTTCAAGGCTCATAAAAACAGCCATAGATAGTTAAGCTTTCATAACAGCGATTGTACACAGTGTCACAGCAAGCAGTCTACACTTGCAAATCTTCAAGGCTCATATAATCAGAGTGCAGTTTAGCTATCATAACAGCGATTGTAGACACGGTGTCATGACAAGCTTTCTACATTTGCTAACCTTTAAGGCTCATAAAAACAGACTAGTTTAGCTATCATAACAGCGATTGTACACACGGTGTCACGGTAAGCCTTCTACATTTGCAAATCTTCAAGGCACATAAAAACAGACTATAGTTTAGCTTCCACAACAGCCATTGTACACAGTGTCACGGCAAGCCATCTACATTTGCTAACCTTTACGGCTCATAAAAACAGACTAGTTTAGCTATCATAACAGCGATTGTACACACGGTGTCACGGCAAGCCTTCTACATTTGCTAACCTTTAAGGCTCATAAAAACAGACTAGTTTAGCTATCATAACAGCGATTGTACATACGGTGTCACAGCAAGCCATCTACATTTGCTAACCTTTAAGGCTCATAAAAACGGACTAGTTTAGCTATCATTACAGCGATTGTACACACAGTGTCACGGCAAGCCATCTACATTTGCTAACCTTTAAGGCTCATAAAAACAGACTAGTTTAGCTATCATAACAGCGATTGTACACACGGTGTCACGGCAAGCCTTCTACATTTGCTAACCTTCAAGGCTCATAAAAACAGACTATAGTTTAGCTTCCACAACAGCGATTGTAGACAGTGTCACGGCAAGCAGTCTACACTTGCAAACCTTCAAGGCTCATAAAAACAGACTATAGTTTAGCTTCCACAACAGCGATTGTACACAGTGTCACGGCAAGCCATCTACATTTGCTAACCTTTAAGGCTCATAAAAACAGACTAGTTTAGCTATCATAACAGCGATTGTACACACGGTGTCACGGCAAGCCTTCTACATTTGCAAACCTTCAAGGCTCATAAAAACAGACTATAGTTTAGCTTCCACAACAGCCATTGTACACAGTGTCACGGCAAGCCTTCTACATTTGCAAATCTTCAAGGCTCATATAATCAGAGTGCAGTTTAGTTATCATAACAGCGATTGTACACACGGTGTCACGGCAAGCCTTCTACATTTGCAAACCTTCAAGGCTCATAAAAACAGAAGTTTAGCTGTAACACGCCAAGCAGTCTACATTGTGGCTATGGCTTGTCGCCGACTCACCAAGCTCGCCGTCTTCCCCGATGGTGTCCAGCATGGCCAGTGGGTAGGCCACGTAGGTCAGGTTGCCGTGGGACCACTGGGTCTCGCTGGCCAGGTCCAGTAGCCGGGCAAAGAGCTCGCTGCGGCCCAGCCGGTAGGAGAGCTCCAGAGGAGTCAGGCCGGCCTTGTTGGCGATGTGGTAGTTGGCCGGCATCTTGCTGTGCCGAATCACGTGCTTGAACATCATCTGGGAACAACCAATGCCCCACCCCACCGGAGAAAAAAAAGGAACAACAATTTTAGAGGAATACACAAACTTTTATCAGATGGCAATGATTTAGAATGCACAATTATTTTTGCTTAACATTGTGATTCCACCATGCAAATTTAAACACCAATTTAAACATTTCACTTTGCCTTTGAGAAAGGTCCTGCTAGGATCGAAACGTCAGGCCCTCTAACTTAAGAGCAGTTTGCAACAGTTTTTTTTTAATTCACTTCAAGTACACTTTAAAGATTAAATCAGACTTAAGGTTTTGCATGGTGGGTGAATCAATATAGGAAGGTTTTCGGTGACACCATGTATAAGGTCTCTTAAAGGAAGAGGTGTGGTTCTGAAAAGAACTCCTGATAACGGCCAGAGCATACTGGTCGAAACGTCGAGTTACCACTCAGGTTCTTTGCAGAACCAAACCTCTTACTTTAGAGATTGTAACACAGATTTTACAAATGATGTCACTGCAAGCATTCAACATTGCCATTCCACTGTCCAAACCTTCAAATCCCATGTATCGGTCTACACTGCCTATAGTTTAGAGATTGTAACAGAGATTATTGGCGTGGAACCAATGGGTCTAGCTGGTGAGGTCTATTAGCCGAGCAAAGACCTTACTGCTCAACCTTCATTGCTTTTCGTATGATGAAAAACAAGATCTTTGATGAGCCATCTCATCCTCTGGTCACTGAAACAACACTGACACTATGAACATCTAAGCCATGAAAATGGGGTGAAAATGTCATGTAGCCGTGAAAAGAAAATTCACCGTGTTTTCACCCCTATTTCATGGCACACAGTTATAATAGCCAAGTCATTTTCAAAGTGTTTTCACCAGTGGTCTCCAAGGCCACATTCCTGGTGAATTAGCCATCCCTCAAGGCTGGAGCTTGCCACCCTAGATATTCACGTTTTTTTCACTTTCTCTTTAGTGACCAGAAGATGTCCTTATCAGGTCAGAGAGGCGATTATTTTCACGGTGAATTCACTGTAAAATGCGCCGTGAAATCACAGTGACTTTTTAGTTTCACGGGAAAATTAAATTTTCACCCCTTTTTCACGGTTCATAGTGTGAACCGGCTACCAGATTCTGTGTGGTGTTTTCCCCAAATGGCGCATTTGTACATATTGACTCGGTAACAAAGTCCCAGTCACTTTTTAGGGGCAGAGGTTGGCCGGTAAAAGTAACCACTCGACTCAGTTAAAAATAACCGAGAGGAGAGTTACGAGACTGATGTTACAATCCTAAGTAGGACCTTTCTCATGAGCAGAATCAAAGTCTCACAAAAATGACCCATACATGTTCAGCGATTACTCGTTTCTGGACAACACCATCCATCTGTTGCACTGACCATTATCCGTGCGCTTGCCAATCCCTCTCTAACGTCTCTCACCTTCTGGTTGTGGATGATGACCATGTGGACTACGGTGTTGCCGAAGGAGTCCGCGGCGTTGGGATTGACCTGTCCCTGGCCGGGCCGTCGGCGCAGGCTGGCCTCGATCAGGTAGTCGTAGATCTCGGCGCTGCCCACGCTGGCCGCAAAGGCCAGCACGTACTCGCCGTAGTAGACCTCGCCCTCGTAGTTGGAGGGTCGCAGGTGGATGTGCTTGGGCTCCTTCAGGTCGTTGGGCCGGAAGAAGCGGCCGGTGGCCCGCCGGTCCAGCTCGGCGTTGTACTGGCCCACCAGGAGTCGGACGGACTCCAGGTCCTTGTTGACAATGGCCATGTGCACGGCGTTCTCGCCTGCAAGGTGGCCAGGCCAAAACCAAAATCAAAACTGTTGACCATGCCGTGGAGTTATTCATTTATTTATTTAATTAACAAAAACAAAGCGGGAGGGCCTGGCGTCTTGATCCTAGCAGGACCTTTCTCAAAGGCAGCTTTGATCCTAGCAGGACCTTTCTCAAAGGCAGCTTTGATCATAGCGGGACCTTTCTCAAAGGCAGAAAGCTGCCTTTGAAAATGGTCCTGCTACGATCAAAACCTAATTCAGTCAGGTCCTCCTAACTTTTGATATTTGCATTTTGGTCATTTTAGTCAGTAAGCAGTTTGCAACATTTTTGCACATATGTGACCCGGCACAGAATAATGAGGAATAACCCCCACTTTTGAGATTTTGAGATTTTCTAATGATGTGAAAGAGTATACCATTAGCTTTCAAATGATATCAAAATATCATTTTCTTCTAATATTTAAAATTTCCGAAAATAAAAAAGAAAAGAAAATTTATTTGTAATCGAATTGTGAAGTTACTTTAACTTCAGGCGTTGTTTACTCAAAAAATGATGACCGCCATATGGGGGTTTTGGAACAATGCATCATTTTCACATCTCACTAAAACAATCGGAACAATATATTTCTGTGAAATATATCGATAAGTGTATACTAGGGGTACAAGAGAGTAAAACCTGGCACAATTCGGACGTCGTTGTGGCTTTTGTCAAGAGATTATCCGTTCGAAAAAGGGCCCATTATGCGTCGTCAATGGACCGTAACGGACTTGTGTGTGTGTGTGTGCGTGTACTGCGCTGTCAATCCCTGACTGCAGACTCCAGCCTCCACTCCAAGCAGTCAAATCTTCAAGTTGGTTGGCCACAACCGAGCGTACAGATTACGGTAAAGAATGTGGGGGAATTCCAATGCCAGACCGACGACCGTTGGGCTGTGTGGCATGCAAAGACAATGTCCCCCGCGTGCTTTCTGCTGCAGCGCGGTATCTCTCGATCCTCCACAGAAAAAGTCCCACAATTGCACAATTACTGCCGCTAATCTTGCAATTCATGTGGCAACTTGCGTCAAAAAGGGTCTTTGTACTGATTCGTATTGCTTTGTTCTAAGCTGAAAAGAGTCTTTGTATAGAATGTGGACAATAGTGGTGCCCGGAATCGGAGGGCCCCGTCGCATAGTCAAGCCAATGGAGCCCCGGATGCGGAGGTCCCGGCGTCAAGTGGTTAAGCAGAGATACGGAAGTGGGGCCCTATCTCACCGAAGTACTCGGCTCCCTCGTAGATGTCCAGAGCCAGCAGAGGGTAGGTCTCCAGGAGGAAGCGAGCGATCTCCTCGTGCATCTTGGTGTTGTTCAGGTAGCAGAGGTGCAGCACCGTCTCGCCCACCTCCCCCCGCCGCTGCAGGTCCCAGCACACCCGGTGCTCGGCAAAGCGGTTGATGGCCTGCTGCTGGTACTCGTGAAACTCCAGCATCAGCTCCTGGTCCGACATGGTGTCTAGAATTGCTTTCTGATGGGGGGGGGACCGGGCAGGAGAGAGGAGGGGAGAGGGGAGGAGGGGAGAGGGGAGGAGGGGAGAGGGGAGGAGGGGAGAGGGGAGGAGGGGAGAGGGGAGGAGGGGAGAGGGGAGGAGGGGAGAGGGGAGGAGGGGAGAGGGGAGGAGGGGAGAGGGGAGGAGGGGAGAGGGGAGGGGAAAGGGGAGTGGAGAGGGGAGGGGAGAGGGGAGGGGAGAGGGGAGGGGAGAGGGGAGGGGAGATGAGAGGGGAGGGGAGGGGAGGGGAGAGGAGAGGGGAGGGGAAAGGGGAGGGGAGAGGGGAGGGGAGAGGGGAGGGGAGAGGGGAGGGGAGAGGGGAGATGAGAGGGGAGGGGAGGGGAGGGGAGAGGAGAGGGGAGGGGAAAGGGGAGGGGAGAGGGGAGGGGAGAGGGGAGGGGAGAGGGGAGGGGAGAGGGGAGGGGAGAGGGGAGGGGAGAGGAGAGGGGAGAGAGGAGGGGAGAGGGG
The DNA here is from genome assembly GCA_949987565.1 of Luidia sarsii. Taxonomy (NCBI): domain Eukaryota; kingdom Metazoa; phylum Echinodermata; class Asteroidea; order Paxillosida; family Luidiidae; genus Luidia; species Luidia sarsii. The sequence continues at coordinate 6,249,712 of OX465103.1, read as the reverse complement.
AGGGGAGAGGGGAGGGGAGAGGGGAGGGGAGAGGGGAGATGAGAGGGGAGGGGAGGGGAGGGGAGAGGAGAGGGGAGGGGAAAGGGGAGGGGAGAGGGGAGGGGAGAGGGGAGGGGAGAGGGGAGGGGAGAGGGGAGGGGAGAGGGGAGGGGAGAGGGGAGGGGAGAGGGGAGGGGAGAGGGGAGGGGAGAGGGGAGATGAGAGGGGAGGGGAGGGGAGGGGAGAGGAGAGGGGAGGGGAGGGGAGAGGAGAGGGGAGAGGAGAGGGGAGGGGAGAGGAGAGGGGAGAGAGGAGGGGAGAGGAGGGGAGAGGAGGGGAGAGGAGGGGAGAGGGAAGGGGAGAGGGGAGGGGAGAGTGGTAAATTGTGGTATACAGTGAGTGTATTCTGGCCAACGTAATTGAAATGTAGTTACTTGACTTTCAAGACCTATTGCCATTGTGCTAATTGTAGGTTCCACATTTAACATGTATCTCAACCTCACTGTGTCCCAATCGTGGTGGGCATTGTGACGGTGATGGGAAAACGAGGGTTTGATGAGAGAACAAAAGAAGAGGGACAATCATTTTCATTGCCGTTATTTTTCATATACAAAGTGTTTTAACTTTCAACTCTGCCTTTGAGAAAGGTCCTGCTAGGATCGAAACGTCAAGCCCACTAAATTTTAAGATTTGCATTTTGGTAATTTTAGTCAGTAAGCAGTTTGCAACATTTTTGTATGTAACTTTTTGTGTACATAATTATGGTTTACTTTCACTACAAACCAAGAAACCAGAGAGGGTGCAGACAAATGCTCAGCGTATAACTGGTCTGATCTTGCCATCCTTACATGCAGGGCTTGAAATAAAGAATAAAGATGGTTGCTAAATCATGTACAGCAATAAAGGACCCAACTTCACACACATTTTAACTGCTTTAATTTTAGTCACTCTGGTATTAGACTCCGTCAACCACAAAAAAAATATACATCTTCGGTTTCGCCAATCTTTTGTTCCTAATTCAATTCATCTTTTTAATACTTTTTAGCTTAATGGTAAAATTTAATGCAATTAAATTTCTATTTCTAATTTTTGGGATGTATATGTACTTCTCGAGATCAATTTCAATTATGAATGAAATTCAATTTCAATTTCAATTCCTTGATTTTGTTATTTAGGCATATATTGTATCATAGCAATAATTGTCACAATGTGTTTAATATAGGAAGGTTTGCGGTGACGCCATGTATAAGGTCTCTTAAAGAAGAGGTGTGGTTCTGAAAAGAACCTGAGTGGTAACTCGACGTTTCGACCAGTATGCTCTGGCCGTCATCAGGAGAATGCCTTGGGACTCGGTGGTGGATCTGCTTATGTATGCCGGTGGTCACTGAGGCGGGAAGGCAGGAAAGATCCACCACCGAGTCCAAGGACTCGAGATGATGGCCAGAGCATACTGGTCGAAACGTTGAGTTACCACTCAAGTTCTTTTCAGAACCACACCTCTTCTTTAAGAGACCTTATACATGGTGTCACCGCAAACCTTCCTATATTGATTCGCCCACCATGCAAAATCTTAAGTCTATTTATAATGTGTTCAATTTTTCATTGTTTTTTTTTTATGTACATCAGTAAGTTGTTTTTTATGTTGAATCGTAAATCTTCTTTTACAAACGGCAGACAATTATCTGTGTTTCTATTCGGCCAATAAAGAATCCTAATTTGAATTCACACTTCTCTCTTTGATCTTTCCCCCCTCTTCTCACTAATCCCTACCCTACTCCTTGCCCTTCCCTTTGATCTCACCCTACCAGCTTTACTCTTTGTCCTTTGTTTCTCATCCGTGTCCTATTCACTCTCTTCCCCCCATCCTTCGTGTACATGTATCTGTGTTGTCCTTGTCACTCTGCCTTTGAGAAAGGTCCTGCTAGGATCGAAAAACGTCAGGCCCACTTAATTTTAAGACCTAATCTGGTTTGATTTTTTTTGGCAGGGTGGAAATTCTAGGCAAAGATTCTGAGTGAGTACCTTCTTGGTATCCACTGTGCTCTTGCGATACTGGATGTAGTCCCATTCGTTAATGGTCTTGCCCCTTCCATCATTGTACAGGAACGGGCCCACCTCCTTCCGGATGAGAGCCTGAAATTCAGCATCACTCTTACGATTCTTGTAGCTGGAAAGCAAAACAGTTAAAACAATTTATGTGAAAAAACAACTACGGTATCCCAAATAGTAAGAATAGCTTAGATAAACTCAGCATCAATCTTACGGTTCTTGTAGCTGGAACAAAAAACAGTTTAAACAATTTATGTGACTCAGAGGTTTTGAGTTCAAGCCCCGGTCCAGGCAAATTTTCGGGTCCATTTTTCAAAAATAAAAAATAAAGTTCAGTAAGTTTTTCCCTTTTGTGTGTGTGTTAAAGTTGGTAAAAACAGCAACAAATTGTACAATTTAAACAAAACGACAACTACAAAGAGGCGATCGCTTACCCCTCTACCAGCTTCCCCTGGCCAGCAAAGAAGATGAGGTCGTACATGTCGTTCTTGTTCTCATTCTGCTTGCGCCACTCCGAGTCGTCCGACTCCATCAAACCTTGGCTGCAGCACTGCAGATACCTCCTGGCTGTGGCCCACATGGTGCCCTCTTTTCGATTTTTTTTAATTTTTTTATTTTTAATCCAAGGCCAAAGCGGCTTGTCAGACGGAAAACCTGGGGGAATTCATGCCCCCTTCGCTCGGTCTCCACTCCGCTCCTATCCCCCTATGTCAGTGGCACACAGTGCCAAGACCTCACTCCTATAGTCCTACATGCTGCTAAATATTCAACTGAATCCCAGTTTCTAATTTTTTTTTTTTTTAAGATGTGGGTTTCTTGACCAAATGAATGCAAGTTGACGGCAGATTTTTTTGGGGGGCTAACCGTTTGTCAGTTCACTCTCTTGGTAAACATGAACACAGACAGCACTTGCTGCATGGAGTCTGGAGCCCACGGAGGGTTTTAGACAGTTGGTGGTGCAAGCTGCTTACAAGTTGTACGACGGCAGGCAGTGTCTGACAAGGTCTGTGCGATTCCATGCATGGTGGAGGCTTCAAATTGCCGATGACGGAGAAACCTGGAAGGAATGAAGGAAAGGTTTTGAGTATTACATTCACATATAAAGTCAAGCCTACATACACGTAAACACACCTTTGTATACTCAGCCATCGCAGCTGCACTGCATATCATCTTGGGGCTCCAATTGACATTATTTTCAGATTTGCTGCGTCAATATGAGTGACCTGGAAACCAGGATTCCATTTCAGCAGTGGGCAGGTGAAGGGTCATCCCCCCAACTGGCTCTGCCTGCCAGTGGGAAAACTTAAAAAAAAAAACATGAGCATTCACTACAACCACTTGTGTTATGGAAATCTTCATAGTCCAGTCACGGCTTTACTCACGAGTCTACTTGGAAATTTTTCTAGACACAGAGAACACCATCACACGAGAAGAGCGTCAGCACGCCTTCTCCCTTTGACTGAAAAGGGACGTGGCAATTTCACTCTGATCTGTACAGGGAAATCTGTAATTTGGAAAATCGGTGGCATAGTTGAAATTCCACAGGGGAAGTTATGAAATCCGGCTAAAACTGAACAGAAATGTGCGGTAATCTCTTCAAATATATGAAGTTAATACCGAAAAACTGTTGCAAACTGCTCACTGACTATTTAGACCTGCAATACATGAATCTCAAATGTTAAAGGGCCCGATGTTTTGATCCTAGTAGGACCTTTCTCAAATATATTGTGGTAGCCTCAACAATGTCAGTCTGTCAAACATTAAAGGCACAATGATGAGTAACCCAATACAGAATTGTTTTCATTTTTAGCCTCAAAGACTATTTTGTCACACATGCGGTACCTTTGTGTACAGCTTTCATTGGTTACTATTCTGCAAAATTGCACATTCATAATTCATAAAAAAAGAGTTTGTACAGTTACTAGAATGAGGGCTCGAATGGCCTAAACACAGTGGAAAAGAACTGTGCACAGTACATTTGATTGAACATGTCCATAGATCTACATTGTAGTGATTGTACGTCCATTCTAACAGAACTACCCTCTGCAACATGCGCAATGCAATGTGCATACAACAGTACGTTCAGCCGGCCTTGACTTTCAGTCGGCAAAAAATAAAATCCCATGTACGCACTGCCGCCATAGTGAGTGGGTGAGTACAGTACTACAGTAACCATCCATTGAGGGAGGCATGGTTGCCTAGCAACGCACAACAGGGAGTCGATCGGGCTGGAGCACTAGGAGGCCTGTTGTTATTAAAGATTCACAGCCAACAAAATGCAGCTAATTTGTTATTGTTTCATTCAAAATTTACTGGATTTTGGGCACTACAGCACTACAGTTCACTACAGCAAATCTTATACTGCCATAATCTGTCAATGTATTAAGATTGAGTTCATGTTTTTTTTTACAGTTTCTTTTAATTTTAGTGTGCTTAAATGACCAATAATAGTCCATGCATGTGTGACTAGCCAGCTTCTACAGAAAAAGGCTGTGAGGTTGTCAGGCAAGGAAGCGAATCAATCATCACATGCAGCTTTAAAGATGACTTTGTAATAATGATATACCCGAGGCTTGACCTTGAATTTGTGACTCAAGACTCGCAGTCAACCTGGATGACTCAGGACTTGGAGTGGGACTCGCATGACTTTGACTCAGACTCAAACTCTAAATTTGTGTACCCAAGTAAAGTACAAAGTGACATTGGCATTGTGTGGCGTACCGCAGGGTTCCACACTAGCAATTTTTTCCCTGCCCTTTGGGCAAGTGAATTCATCACTTTTCATATTTTTTACTTGCCATTCGGGCAAGTGAATTTATCACTTTTCATATTTTTACTTGCCCAAATGGGAAATCCACTTGCCCGAAAATGGGAAAAAAAACAAGAAAACATTAAAGAATATAATTTATCAATAATCTGAAATCACTCAAGCCTTTCAATGGCATTATGAGTTTGCTAAAAGCTGTGATTTATTATAATTCTAAATTTTCATAACCCAAAAGAACTGTATGCTGCTTTTGCATCATCCCAAACTGAATCTATTCTCTTTTACAATTTTGCAAAAATGGCAAGGAAACGTTGACTGGAGCAGGAGTTGAACCCAGGACCTCGGTACCAGAATTATCACCACTTGAGCTATCAAAAAATTGGCTAAGATTGCCACTTTTCTACCATAATAATTATGGTAACTGCAGAAAGAACTGCAGATAGAAATCTACATAATCCAGTCACAGCTTTGTCCACGAGTCTTCTTGGAAATTGTTCTAGACACAGAGAACACCATCACATGAGAAGAGCGTCAGCATGCCTAGCTACTCCCTTTGACTGAAAAGGGACGAGGCAATTTCTCTGTACCAGCATTATCAACACTTGAGCTGTCAAAAAAATTGGCTAAGATTGCCACTTTTCTACCATAATAATTATGGTAACTGCAGCCCTTAAACTCTTTTATTCTATCTCAAAATTTTGGGGGCCTGACGTTTCGATCCTAGCAGGACCTTCTCAAAGGCTGCCTTTGAGAAAGGTCCTGCTAGGATCGAAACGTCAGGCCCACAAAATTTTGAGATTTACACATTAGTCAGTAAGCAGTTTGCAACATTTTTGTAGATCTCTTTCATTCTATTTTAAAATTCAAATAATCTAAAGGAAAAGCTGACTGGAAACTTATGAATAAGTTTGAAAAATGGCATCTAGAAACCTTGCCTGAACTGTCACCACTGGCCTAATGATGAACCAGCACTCTTATAACACCTCAGCTATCCAGCCATTACTATGGCTCATAAGATTGTTAAAAAGGGAGTTTACACAACATATTGGTATGATCGAAAAACAGAAATGTTCACAGATTTACTTGAAACTTATAGGCCAACAGATTGAAGATGGTTATAGTAGAAACCTCTCACTGAAATATTTCTGCCTAAAATGTTGTATTTTGGGAGAAATGAGTAAAAGAAATTGTTTACGTCTCACCGAGATCTAAACTATTTTTCGGAACAGTACGATGTTGAATGCTGCATTTTCGCGAAACAAATGAAGCAGTTTTCACGACTTTCTCGAGACTTTCACAGGTATGCTATTTCATGCATATGTTGGATCAGACAACGTATGGATGCTATTCTTTGAACTCGACCAATGTTGTGTCGGGGCTTTAAGGGCTACCATTTCTCAAAATTGTTCACGGTTCCCAGTCTGTTTGGAATTGGAAAGATCTAAGTTATTTAGTTTTAGCTGTGGATTTATTTTAGGCTTGTTCCACCTGTCTTATAGAGTACCTATTAAACTGAAATCTTTGCGGGAAGAGTTATTCTTGGACCAATGATCTGGGCCCTATATAGTTGCATTTCCACTGGACTTATTTTGGTCAAAGTAACCGAGACTATAGTAACTTTTCCTATTTTAAGTCCAGTGGAAACTGGAAACGGCCCAGTGAAATTTCCTCTCAGTTACTTTAACCGAGTCCAATGGTTACTTTTACCGGCCAACCTCTGCCCAGTAAAATTCGCGTTTTACCGAGTGGTGCTTTTCCACTGGACTAATCGGCTCGGTTAAACTTACCTGGTCACTTTTAGTAAAAGTGACCAGGTAAGTTTAACCGAGCCGATTAGTCCAGTGGAAAAGCACCACTCGGTAAAACGCGACTCGGTGTACATGCACTGTGTACAAATAATTTTTGCCAGCTCGGTTACTTTAACCATCGTCTCGGTTAAATTGACCGACTCAAAAGTCCAAGTGGGAACGATGGTCAAATTTTGATCATTGGGAATTTAACCATTGTCTTGGTTAAATTTTAGTCCAGAGGAAACGCGGCTGAAATCTATGAAATCAAGTCAAGCCCTTTTGTTAAGCAGATATTGACATAAATGGAAACTGAAACTGAAACTGATTTTCTGAAAACTGAATTAACCTTTTCGATCTAGTTACATTACACGAGGTTTTTCCTCAATTTTCATGCAGTTGATTATTGAGTCCAAATTCCAAAACCCTCTCAATTCAAACCTTACAACAAATATAACATTTTACTTGAAGCAGAGGCGCTCCAAAATGTACCTGTCACTGTGTCAGTACAGTAACCGGCGTAGGGCAACCATCATCCTGAAGAGGTGCGGGTTATTTATGGTAATTACCGCAACTAATCAGCAGGCTATCGACACGCGTACGTCGAATCTTACCGGTTTCCGATCAGGCGTTCCTTGCTCAAACCTCAAGTTGTCATGTCCCGTCAGTAATGTATCAGTACTAATCAAAACACCATTTGGCATTTGATGTTGTTAAGGCGGACGGACAAAATGGATAGAGCCTTGGATGGTGCCTTGCACAGTCGAATGCACAGCACCGCACCCGCATGCAGGCCTATACCGTACAACAGGTGTACGCACAGGTGCACATGTACTGTACGGGTGTAAATTACCTGCTGTACACGTTCCTGTTGCTACACAAACAACGTGCACTTTCGCTACCAGCCTCCAGCTAGCTATGCCGATCGATAAACCGGCTAGTCTCCATTCCAGTCTGACAAGGAAATCGTGGGGGGGGGGGGTGGTGGAGATGAATGTGAATACATGTACATTGTTTGAACATCACTTGTTTAAGTTGTTAGCGGGAACTGGATTTCGTTTGCACTTTGCTTCACATTACATTTACTTGATGGTGTAAATGGGAATCTCTTTGTGGAATCTGCCCGCATCCGCAGCTTGTGGGTGAGTGCATATATGCTGTTGTCGGTAAAATTATTTTAAGCAGCTTGAAGTTCGGAAATGGGACAAGAACGACATGGCATTTGAAAATGGATCGCTTTATATTGTGGCGCGGGACTGGTCTGTGGTCTGCACTCCTGGAAAAGTATAAAGTACATGTATTTATGATGGGTCTAGTACGTATGGAGGATCCCCTACTACATGTATATACTGCGTGCAGTTATACACTTGCGAGCTGTTGGGAACTGCATGGAATGATTCCCCTCATCCGCAGAGCGGCAATAAGTGGTTTCATGACCTTAGTGAACACCCGTGGTGCACATGATAACCCAAAGGGTAGGCATGTAAATTCATAAACCACATCACGCCAAGTGAACCGCAAATACTTTCTATGTTCAGATGCAACAGGAACTGCAAAGTATGCATCTTTGAGGTCCATAGAGGCCATGTAACATTGTGGCCGTATCAGCTGGATTGATGTGCGGATAGTTTCCATCTTAAAATGGAAGTGAGCGACAAACTCATTAAGCCGCTTGAGATTGATGATTGGCCGAAATGACCCATCCTTCTTTGGTCTTATGAATATAATTATTAGAAAGGAATTAATCAGCGGTGTGATTCGTTTGTACGATCGCCCCTTTTTGGAGCAAATCAGCCACCGCTGCGGTGACAATGGCACCTTCTAGTCTGTGGCTCCACATTGCAATTCCTTTGAAATGTGTGTTTGATGGGGTTTGCCCATGAATTCAATGCGGTAGTGCTGAACACAATCCAGCAACCACTTGACACTAGTAATTAGCTCGCGCCATTTGGCAATGTGTTTTGCGAGTTTACCTGCCAACAATTGCACGGTATGAGCGTTATCACCTTTGGTGCTCACTCACTGGTTTCATTTGGCACCTGTTGTCGCATCTCTGCTGGCCGTCTTTACTGCCAGCGCTTTTGGCGGAAGGAGTTTCCCTGCCGCCCTTGGAAAGTCCTAGAACTTCCACGTTGTCGTGCCCGGTTCGATTTCGATGAGGCAGACCTATTCGAACGTGGGCCAAATTTTTGACCAAGTTTGTTCGTCTCCATAATATTTTTGCACTGCTAGCTGTGACAGATTGTCACCAAACAAGTACCCAGTTATGGGCACTTGTGCAGAGCAAAGAGAGGAAAATTGAGAATTCAAGTCAGGCTTGATGAGGTGTCTGCGTCTAAAATTTAGCTCAGTGACCGCATGGCCAATTATGGCCACGGCAGTCCAATAAATTGGTCACAAGCGCTTTCTTGTCAGTGCTATCGTTGCTCATTAGAGCTTCAATACTCAGCACAATTGGGCACCATTCCTTTCAAAGCTGCGTGCTCCACCTTTTGCCATTTTTTTTTAATGTCCATTGATCTTGTTTTGGCTTGCAAGGAATTCCAGATTTCTGGATTTACCTTGGTGCCCTCGAGGTCTGGAACATCATGGAGGAATTCCTCCATGGGAACATTGACAGGCCGTTGGAAACTATTAAGTTTCTCTGTCAGCTTGTCCTCCGAAGTTTTCTTCCGGACGAGTTTGCCGATAGTTTGTCGTCAACCTAATTGCTCCCGGACTGCTCGACAGAGTAGAATTCAGTGCTCGGCTTCTTGAAGTAGCCCGGCCGACGAATTATCGTCGGTGTTGGGCTGAAGGAGCTGGTCAATTATCTGCCCGGACGTGATCGATTCGTCGATGAAACCTCCGTGTTGTTTGTTTTCTGTCTCTTCGCCGGTGGGTTTCCCAGCGAGGTCATGCAGGACCGTGGACTGGAGGGTTTGCACTGCATCTGCAATAGCTGAAATCTTGTTTTCCAGCGATGTAACATCTCGTCTGGTGACCTCGCCCGTGGCCTTGTTGGTCTTCCTCGTCGCCTTTCCCTTATTCTCCTGAGTAGGCCTACAGCAGGAGGTAGAAGGGGCAGTCATGGAGCGGGCCGCCCATATCGCCACCTGGTTGGGGGTCCGAGGGACCGTCGAGCAGGTCGAAAATATCTGAAGCGAGCTGTGTAGACATCTTATACAAATTGTACCGGTCACAAAAATGCAGTGAGCTAGGCATGTACCACGACTCTGTGGCCGCGTCCTTTTTATTAAGGGAATCTCTCAACCGTGACGAAGAAATACCGGTAACAGCCAGCTGGGGAGTGATGCAATCTCAAGTAAGTCCGAGGTGCTATGTGGTTGTGAGGTAGAATTGGACGTACACGGCTACAATAATTGGGAGAGGCTGTCGTCCCAACTCCTTCTAATTTCTACCTCATGATTGGTGCACGGAGCAAGGACTTGAATTAGGTGAGTCCAGTCACGGCCCTGGGTAGTGGTTGTAGAATGTAGTGTACCAGCCTACCAGGCATGGTGGTACACTATATAATACTGTACTACTAAGTACTAATACTATTACGGTACTACTAGTACAAGTACTACTACTAGTAGTAGTAGTACTACTAGTAGTACTAGTGTACTAGTACTACTTACCGTAACTAATACTATAGCAGTACTACTAGTCATTCGTATAATAATGTTTAGCCTTCTCAGTCTCACCATGGATAGTCTCACACACATGCCACAGTACCTCCCTCTACCTCCATAGTCATACTAGTATCACTATCAGTATCATGGGTATTTCCTTCCTCCATGATACTAAAATATTACTATATAGGCCTACTAGTAATATGATTGTACTGTACCACTACTGCTACATTGTGGGATACTCTACTAGTACTAGTACTACTAGTAGTACTGAGTACTACTACTAGTACTACTACTACTAAGTACTAGTATTAGTAGTACTAGTTGGTTGGTACTAGCATGAAGGAATTCCTCCATGGTAAGTACAGTGTCCCACAATGTAGCAGTACAGTACATGTATACATGTACTCATAGTATACCATGGAGGTAGAGTTATGTGTCATGTGTGTGAGAAGGCTAAACATTATCAATTTTAATTATTATACGAATAGAAGTACTAAATTACTATAGTACTGCACGTACAGTCATACATTCATAATTACATACATGATAGTGATGTATTTTGTACATGCATGCATGTTCCTAGACCGTAAACAAAGCCCAGATCCCCTGTCCCCTAGAACTAGAACTTGGAACTAGTTCTAAGTAGAATCATGGTAGAATTAATAAATGGGCTTAATCCAATGGACATTCTGCATAGTTAGGGGATAGTTGTGGGATGGTTGTGGGATGGTTGCGGGATGGTTGCAGCATGGTTGCGGGATATTTGCGGGATGGTTGCAGCATGGTTGCAGCATGGTTGCGGGATGGTTTCGGGATGGTTTCGGGATGGTTTCGGGATGGTTGCGGGATGGTTGCGGGATGGTTGCGGGATGGTTGCGGGATGGTTGCGGGATGGTTGCGGGATGGTTGCGGCATGGTTGCGGGATGGTTGCGGGATGGTTGCGGCATGGTTGCGGCATGGTTGCGGCATGGTTGCGAGATGGTTGCAGGATGGTTGCGGCATGGTTGCGGCATGGTTGCGGGATGGTTGTGGGATGGTTGCGGGATGGTTGCGGGATGGTTGCAGCATGGTTGCGGGATATTTGCGGCATGGTTGCGGGATGGTTGCGGGATGGTTGCGGGATGGTTTCGGGATGGTTTCGGGATGGTTGTGGGATGGTTGCGGGATGGTTGCGGGATGGTTGCGGGATGGTTGCGGGATGGTTGCGGCATGGTTGCGGCATGGTTGCGGCATGGTTGCGGCATGGTTGCAGGATGGTTGCGGCATGGTTGCGGCATGGTTGCGGCATGGTTGCGGGATGGTTGCGGGATGGTTGCGGCATGGTTGCGGCATGGTTGCGGCATGGTTGCGGCATGGTTGCGGCATGGTTGCGGCATGGTTGCGGGATGGTTGCGGGATGGTTGCGGCATGGTTGCGGCATGGTTGCGGGATGGTTGCGGGATGGTTGCGGGATGGTTGCAGCATGGTTGCGGCATGGTTGGGGCATGGTTGCGGCATGGTTGCGAGATGGTTGCGGGATGGTTGCGGGATGGTTGCGGGATGGTTGCGGCATGGTTGCGAGATGGTTGCAGGATGGTTGCGGCATGGTTGCGGCATGGTTGCGGGATGGTTGCGGGATGATTGCGGGATGGTTGCGGGATGGTTGCAGCATGGTTGCAGCATGGTTGCGGGATGGTTGCAGCATGGTTGCGGGATGGTTGTGGGATGGTTGCGGCATGGTTGCGGGATGGTTGCAGCATGGTTGCGGCATGGTTGCGGGATATTTGCGGGATGGTTGCAGCATGGTTGCGGCATGGTTGCGGGATGGTTGCAGCATGGTTTCGGGATGGTTGCGGATTGGTTGCGGGATGGTTGCGGGATGGTTGCGGGATGGTTGCGGGATGGTTGCGGCATGGTTGCGGCATGGTTGCGAGATGGTTGCAGGATGGTTGCGGCATGGTTGCGGCATGGTTGCAGCATGGTTGCGGCATGGTTGCGGGACGGTTGCGGAACGGTTGCGGCATGGTTGCGGCATGGTTGCGGCATGGTTGCGGGATGGTTGCGGGATGGTTGCGGCATGGTTGCGGGATGGTTGCGGGATGGTTGCGGGATGGTTTCAGCATGGTTGCGGCATGGTTGCGGCATGGTTGCGGCATGGTTGCGAGATGGTTGCGGGATGGTTGCGGGATGATTGCGGGATGGTTGCGGGATGATTGCGGGATGGTTGCGGCATGGTTGCGGGATGGTTGCAGCATGGTTGCAGCATGGTTGCGGGATGGTTGCGGCATGGTTGCGGCATGGTTGCAGCATGGTTGCAGCATGGTTGCACTTGCAGCATGGTTGCGGCATGGTTGCGGCATGGTTGCGGCATGGTTGCGGCATGGTTGCGGCATGGTTACGGCATGGTTGCGGCATGGTTGTGGCATGGTTGCAGCATGGTTGCGATAACCGTAACCCTCATCCTCCTGAGGGTCGGAGACTGATGAGTGTTGCGTTTACCGCAACCCTCCATGCCGCAACTCCATTCTGCATTGCTATCACTACTCTCTGTCTGCCAGGTGGATTAGAGATAGACAACATGGCCTCCAGCCCTTGCAGTGTCCCTCGCCTGATGGCTGCTACAGTGCGCACGCTGTTCAAAAAGCGCTCCCACATCAGTTGCCAGGGCAACATGTTCAAAAGGAGGCTCTCCACTAGATATGGGGTAAGCATGTATTGTAATTTGTATTGTATGCACTGTCGCAGTCAAATGTCACGTCCTGGCCTAGGGGCAGCTAGTTTCTCAGTAGTAGGCCTATACTGCCAAATACTGCCTTTAAGTGCCAAAGTTTGCTTAATATGATTCATTCACCCTAACCCCCTAGTACTATTTACTTGGAACCCTCCTAGGTCAATCCTTTACAATCCTCCACTGTTCTCCAGTGTAAATTTTACAACCTTCCTCAATCCTCTACAATCCTCCAAGATCTCATTGTAGGATGCTTCCTCAATCCTCCCCAGTCCTCCTGTGTAAATTTGACAACCTCCCTCAATACTCCGCAATCCTCCAGTGTAAATCTAACAACCTGCCACAATCCTCCGCAATCCTCCAACTGGAAATTGTCTTGCTTGCCTCAATCCTCCGCAATCCTCCAACACAACCTGGAGGATTATGGACTATGGAGGATTGTGGAAGGTCAGGGTTAAATTATTAAATCACCTTGCCAAACTGAACTTCACCATTGTGTCATGCTAAGTAAGTATAGAAGAACATCGCAGTGCAGATTGGAATCCTGGGCGTGGAAAATCTGCTCAGCGTGAAAATCTACTAAGCAGGAAAAGTTGTCCTTGTGTTAACAATAACAGGATTACAAACCACACCGCGATGACCGCTTTGCCTTTGACTTGAGAAAAGTCCTGCTAGGATCAAATCGTCAGGCCCTCTAACTTTTGAGATTTAAACATTATTTTGCCAGAGGAGCAAGAAGGCCTTCATGGCGTAATTGAAATTGGCCAATCAGAATTAGGGAATGGCAAAATAGCATTTGCAGAAGAATACCGTACCGGTGCGGGCAAAATATACACTGTATTAGTACAGTGCCTTTGTAGTTTTATAACTGTCCCAGTTAGTTTTGGAAGCCCTTCCTGAGGGCTGGATACCGGTAGCTGGAATGGTACACTGCTGGTACAAACCCTGACCTTCCTCAATCCTCCATAATCCTCCAGGTTGTGTTGGAGGATTGAGGCAAGTAAGACAATTTCCAGTTGGAGGATTGCGGAGGATTGTGGCAGGTTGTTAAATTTACACTGGAGGATTGCGGAGGATTGAGGAAGGTTGTCACATTTACACAGGAGGACTGTGGAGAATTGAGGAAGCATCCTACAATGAAATCTTGGAGGATTGTGGAGGATTGAGGAAGGTTTTAAAATTTACACTGGAGGACTGTGGAGGATTGAGGAAGCATCCTACAATGAAATCTTGGAGGATTGTGGAGGATTGAGGAAGGTTGTAAAATTTACAATGGAGGACAGTGGAGTATTGTAAAGGATTGAGGAGGTTTCCAAGTAAACAGTACTAGCTGGGTTCAGGTTAAGCCAAATGTCTATGGGGGTCAGATAACTCAGATCCCATTGTACACAAAACTCTCTGCTGTTCTCACCGAATTGGATTCCATCTAGGAGAATGGTAACATCATTCTAATGGGCAGTCCCGGCTGTGGGAAGACTACTGTGGGGAGGATTCTGGCCACCAGACTTGGATTGCCGGTCGTCGACTTTGACAACGATTACCTCGAGTCGCACTGGAACAAGACAGTGGCAGACAAGGTATGTGGAGTTCTAAAGCCATGTTTGCACTGGACTTTTTTATTACAAAGACCGTGGATGACATTCCAATGGGCTAATCTTACCGGCGTCCACACGATGATCATCGCTTAAGTGGGTAGATAACCCCAACGACAGGTAAAACTTAACTGACTGACTACATAAAAACAAACGCATGAGACGGTGCGCCCGCACTGGACTTTTTGACTTGGTTAGTTGACCTGGTCAATTTAACCTGGCAGAAGACTTGGGTTAAATTACCCATTCAAGCTGGGTAAGTTACCGGGGAGGATACAAAACCAAAAGTTTCCTGTTTCAATAACCAGAGATAAAGCCGGAGCCTAAGCCTGATTTTTGAAAAGGGCCAAGGTTTTCTTTTGTCATAGCCACCCCTTTTCGAGACAGGCCATGACGGTGGATAGTGAATACGACAGAAGTGAATTTTCGACACTAAATGCTAATTTTTACAATAATCTACGTTATTTAGCAATTTGTACCCTGGGTTCCATAATACACTACATTCACTCGTGTATTGTCGAATACATATTCCTCTTTTTCGACTTTTACCATTGAAACTCAGTTGCTAATAAATACACTTATAGTCATTTCCAATTAATATCTTTTAGGTTCGTTACTTACTACACTTTCACCACTTTCATCAATTTCCAATTAATCTCTTTAGGTTCGTTAATTACTACGCTTATCGTCAATTTCCAATTAATATCAACGTTCACTAGATAGTTTTATATGGTTTTTACTTCTTTCAAATACCCTCAATAAGTTGCTTTTAGCTTTGTCTTACTTTCAACTTATTTCATACAAACTCTATTCAGGCCCTCCCTACACTACCCTACCCTATTCCTATGCCTTTCCCCTTATCCCACCCTCTCCTAAAGGTTTTGTGAATGTATAGCAACAACTGTGTTTTGTATGTACATAAATATTAAATTTGTTTCTGTCTTATTATGTTTTTGTGTATTTCCTAAATTATTGTAATGAATAGATGTTTTTAAACTGTATACTGGGAAAACAATTTTCATGCTGTTTGCAGCATGACAATAAAGAAACCTTTAGAATCTAATCTAATCTAATGTTCTTTAATTACTACGCTTTCATCAATTTCCAATTTATCTCTTCAGGTTCGTTACCGTAATTAATACACTTATCGTCAATTGTGACATCTTTGCTATTTTTTTTTCAAAAAGAAAAATTGTGCTTATATTTATTATTTTAGCTGGCTGAGGTTGGAGCTGACATGTTTGTGGCCGCTGAGGGGAAGGCTCTGCTGGGACTGGACTTGCGCGGCACCATCCTGTCCCTGAGCGGCTCGGTGCCCATGCACCGTCCAGCCATGGAGCGCGCCGCCCGCACGGGCCTGGTGGTCTTCCTGGACGTGGACGGGCGCGACATCGCCTCCCGTCTGGCCAGCATGAAGGTGGACCGCATCGTGGGCGCCGCGGCCGTCGGCCCCGACGCAACCGTCCTGGACCTTCTGCGACACCGGCAGCAGTTCTACGAGGGGGCCTACGACGTCCGCATCCTCTGCAGCCGCCAGGAGGAACCGGAGTCCATCACCGAGAAGGTCATCAAGGCGCTGGCCGACTATGAGAAGGGGACCCGGTACACGTCGACCAGAGCGGATGCCGTCACACCGTCGGGGCAATCCCCGTCATCAGCAGTCGACGGGGCGATCGCAGGTGACTCTGGCCGGACGCCGGACTTCGTGGAGGTGGTTCTACAGGGGCTGGCGGGCGACGGCGGACTCTTTGTCCCGGCTGCGGACCCGCCGCCCTTCAGCCGCGGCGAGTGGTCCCGGCTCCTGGACGCCACCTACCCGGAGCGAGCGCTGCGGGTCCTGGAGCGCTGGCTCCACCCGGCCGACGACCTGCACCCCAGCGCCCTGGGCCGGGCGGTCGGGGCGGCCTACGGACCGGGCAGCTTCGCCGACGAGGCGACGGTGCCCGTCCGCCACCTGCAGGACAACCAGTACGTGGTGGAAGTCTTCCACGGGCCCACCGCCTCCTTCAAGGATGCCGCCCTGCAGCTCATGCCGCAGTTCTTCACCCAGGCCGTGCTGAAGAGGGAGGAGAATGTAAGGTACACTCCCAAGCTGCCATTCTTTAACGGGAAAAGAAAGAAAAACTTCAAGGGAAATTTCATCGATTCTTAAATTTCATCAAAATTTAAACAACTTCGAGTGCCTGATATTTTGATATTGATGGGACTTTTCTCAAAGGCAGACAATTTTCAAAAAAAGTTAAAATTGGCTTCCAAGAGGGTGGGTGCACCGAGGCCAGTAAAAAGTGCCAATGTAGACACTGGCCTTCATAGCTTTCTCAAACCTTCAGAGGCCATTATATTGTTCTCCCATCAAGGGATTTTTCATTTTATTGAAAACATTTTGAAAGATGGCAACACAAATTTTGACTTGAGCAGGACTTGATCCTGAGACCTCTGGTTGAGTGTATCGGCACCTTATCATCTGAGCAATCCAGCCCTGAGATGGTTGCCTTCCCCAATATTAGCCTAGGGTGAAGGTGCCAGTCAGATATGACTTACATTAATGAAATGGCAACCCATAAGTTTCTTCAAAGAGATTTCACCATCACCCGTAAAAATAAAATAGCCCTTTTCCCCATCATTTCCAATCCTGCTTCTTTTGTGTAAAAATACCTGTGATTTTTTAATTTTTTTTTATTTATAAAAAACCCAATCCCGCCAACTATGGTCAAGAATGACAAACATCGCTGGAGGGAATTCAAAAATCTCACAAAAACAAAATACAACAGGCAAAGAGCACGCACAGCAACATTAATAAGACTTTAGAAAAGTATGCCTAGAAATGTGCTGGGGAAATCTAAACTGTAATACATGAAGCCGTGGACTATGTCTGGCCAATCAAGATGTACAGCCTCCTTAAAACTCTGAGCCCCCTCCTTTGAGGGCTGCCCAATGATATCAGGGGGAAGCCTATTCCAGATGTTGACAGCGACTGGCAAGAAGCTCCTGTCATAGTCCAGCAGAGTCTGGGCTCTTCTTGTATCAGGAGAAAGAGGGTGCTGTAGAGAGCAAGGATGCACTGCAACAGAAGAACGTAGTGCTTGACGACGGTTGTTGGGAATTACAGCTCTTGCAGGATGAAGACTTCTCAGAAGTGACGGGCATGAATCCAAATGCATTTCATAGATGTAGGCTACGGCACTGAATACACGCCGGTGACAAAGGGGTTGAAGATTATATGCAAGTGCCTCACCATGGATGTGGTCAAAGATGTTAAGATAGGATTCAGGTGCACTCATCAAGCAGAGGGGAGCATACTCCATCTTACTACGAATGTAAGATTTGAAGAGCATTACCTGGTCCCGGGTTGACATAGCCAGTCCTTCCCACTTCCCCCAGATATCTGATTCTGGTTGCCACGTCCGGTGATACTGGGAGTGCAGTGTTGGACGGATTCAGCAAGTACTCAGGTAAGAGCACTCGACCGAAGAATTGTCATAGAGCTCTCAACGCGTGACACGTGCCGACATGGGGACTGCGAAGCCATTACCAAAGAGGGCATTTATGCATGTGGGGCAAACAAATGAAAGTAGGACATTAAAATTTGCCAATCCCTTGAGGTATTGATGGCCTTTCCGTTCATTACTAAAAACCATTTTCGTTTTCGCATTCACAACCTTTCGGCTATACTTTTCCCCATTCATATGACGCGCGATTGCTACTGACATCCGCGCATTTCGAGCTGAAGCTGCCCTCTTTGGTAAACGAAAATGCGCTTCCATGTCGGCACACATTCGTAGCGCGCGTTGATAGGGGAGTGCGCACTCTAGTTTATTCATAGAGCTCTATGGGGATTGTCAATCCCAACTGAACATTGCATAATAGTGAGTAATAATATGTTGCTAACTGCTTTGATATTGACAAAAATGACCAAAATGCAAATCTGAATAAAAGTCTAGGGCATGACATTTTGATCCGAGCAGAACCTCTCTCAAAACGTCCTGCTGGGATCGAAACGTCAGGCCCTCTACCTGGAGTGGAAGAAGAGAGGAATGCATGTGGTTGGAGAACGTGGAATGAGGCAGAGGGTGTGCCGAGGTCAGGAAGAAATGGAGCCAAGGCCCTATGTGCCAGTGGGGATGATGAGGATAGGTGAGGTGATGAGGTTAGGTGAGGTGTGATGAGGATAGGTGAGGTGTGATGAGGTTAGACATGGCAACGCCAGCAGTGTCTCTCATCTCAGCGTTTCTCTCTGTGTGTCTGGTTAAATTTGAAATGTGGTCAATTTTCCCCCTGATTCTCTCCCAGGGGATAGTGGGACTCTAGTGATGGTCTTGTACCCGGAGAACGGTGTCAGTGATGTTCAGAAATATCTCATGACGGCTGCCAAGGGGGACAATGTTCACGTTGTAGGTAAGACTACTGTATTTATATTGTGGTTTTTTGTTTTGTTTTTTTTTAACAAAAAAGGAAAAACTTACTGGAAATCTATATGTAGACCATTTGTGAGGTTGGCCCCCAATTTTTTTTTTTTTTGTGGTAAACTCGTCCGGAACTTGAACCTGAGTACTCGGGTTCCATGTACCAGCCCCGAGGTTTGACTGCCCTTCCTGATTCTCCGGAAACTGATCGGTCGGTGAATGGACAGAGTATTGCCATTGCCGGAGTTGGGAAAATGGGAAAATAGGTGAACCGTGAATCGTTAACGGCGATTTAATGCCCTTGGAATTTCCCCAGGAAAAGAAAGAGGGAGGTTTAGGTGCGAGGTTAACTACACCACCCTCTTAGAAAATTAGCAGGTGGTCGTCTGTTGAGAGATGAGCGATGCCAACCGCTCCACTTTTTTTTTTTGGTCCGCAGGCGTCGACGGCGACTTTGACTTCTGCCAGACGACCATCAAGGGGATCTTTGGCGACGAGGGCCTGCGGTCCGGCCCGCTCGCCGACCGGGCAGTGAGCCTGAGTGCGGCCAACTCCATCAACTGGGGCCGGCTCTTGCCGCAGGTGGTCTACCACGCCTCGGCCTACCTGGACCTGGTCAAGCAGGGGGTGCTGACCCTGGGCGACCCCTGTGACCTCTGCATCCCCACCGGCAACTTCGGCAACATCCTGGGCGCCGTCTACGCCAGGGTGCGTAAATGGACGTCGCTGAACGATCACGATTCATTTCTCATTCATTCATTGAGAAAATTGCACTAGAAAAGGGTCTAAGTTATGTTCCAACTCGCCGTCTAAACCATGAACACCCATACTCTGAGTGACATAACAACCTTCGGAAAAAACTACTGAGAACCGCATATCTTATGCACCACCGACAAACCGACTCTGAACCACCCGTCCAAACCACCTCTAAGTTCACTGGCATCCAAAAACAACACCGATCGAGCAGTACACTCAACTACTATCTGGAAGCCACAAAAACTGAACAAGCCCATTGGCATATTCGTCTGAGAAAGCGGAAGTCGACTAGGACAACTGAAGGTTAGAGATCTCCCCCTCTACCCAACCTCGAAAACAACCCCGTAATTGTCATCAAACCTTACGACAAAAGGAGAGGCTTTTGCATCATGAACCACAAAGTGTTTCATGAAGTGTTTCATACATTTTCTTCTGCTAAGAAGATGACCATTCATTCATTCATTCATTAATTCATTGTCATTTGAAAAGAAAACATTAAACAGAAAGTCGCATGACTAAAGGTGTTTGATCACCAACTTTCTCCCTTCTCGCCCTAATTTTTTTTTTGTGCGACAGTCTATGGGCATACCCTTCCGAAAGTTCATCTGCGCATCCAACGAGAACAACGTCCTGACTGAGTTCCTGCAGACTGGCTGCTATGACCTCCGACACCGCCATTTGCATGTTACCATGGCGCCAGCCATTGACATTCTCAAGTCCTCCAATCTGGAAAGGTACATCTGCCACTTTTGAAGCCACTATTTGAGCCATTTTTTGGGAAGATCTTTATTTTCAAATGTTAAAGGAAAAACTTAAGGAAAGACAATTTATTTTAGACAAGTTTTTAAACATTTTGGATGAATTTTTAATTTATCGAATTTTGAAAAATGGCAATGAAAACTTTGACTGGACTGGCCAGAAGCATTCATCCATTAACTGCTGTATATCGTCATGGGTCACGCCCCTGCTTTCATTCAAATGCAAACTACCAATTGTTGTAAAACTGGCTACAGCAGCTCATCAGGGATCACAGGAAGTGGATGTAGCTTTTTTCAATTTTACAAATAAAGGAAAAGCTGGAGTTTTAAACAATTGTGACCCAGCACAGCATAATGAGGAATAACCCCCACTTTTGAGATTTTGAGATTTTCTAATGATGTGAAAGAGTATACCATTAGCTTTCAAATGATATCAAATTTATTTCCGTATGAACTTTGTTGTAAATAGTACAAGGGGACTTCGCTCATTCATTTGGCACCAGACATTATAGCAGCACCATTCTAACTCCTCGAAAGCGGCCATTCAAAAAGGCAGGAACTTTATATTTTCATGAAAACAGTACACAAACACTCCCCCGAAATCCTTGTTTTTTTCAACATTTAGAGACGGATTTCGGAAAAATTCTTTGGACATAATATCCTCCAATACATTAACTTTCCGAAAATACAACAACAAAAATTAATCGAATTCAGAAGATACTTTGACTGCAGGCGTTGTTTACTCGAAAAGTGTTTTGGTGGGATATTCCTCATGTCGCTGTGCCGGGTCACAATTTTGAAAAAGGCAAAGAAACCTTTGACTTTGAAAGCTTCTGACTGACACCCCCCAACCCTGGGAAAAGACTAGCTGGCGATTTGGGAAGGCCACCATCTAAGGGCTGGATAGCTCAGATGTTAGGAGCTCTAGTGCGCAAAATAAGAGGTCTCGGGTTCAAAATTGTTTCTAATTCTTATTCTTATTTATTAATCTCATCCAACAGCAAACAAAATGCCAGGTACAGGGAGATATATATAAATAAATAAAACACTAATTTGATAAATTAATTTACAATGAAATAGTTAAATAAATTATGGATATCATTCATAGAACCAACATACGTTAAAACAAAAGAAGAGAAGTACAATCTTACAAACAAGTACAACTATGCAAGAAGCAGAGATTCAAACCACAATTATTCACAACAATAACATTCAGCACATAGTCAAAGACTGAAACACAAACAGCACATTCAGTATTGAAAGTTGAAAGAGCTGCATGGACCTGGCGGCGAAAAGAATGCACGTTTCAACGTTTCCATGCAGTTTTTCCTTTGTTTAAATTGATTGAATTAGCAAAGATAATGTGACATATTTTACATTTTGCCTGAGAAACACTATAGCCTCCAAAAAAATTTGAGATTTTTGTAGGTTTTTGCAACTTGCTAAGTCAGTAGTTTAAAACATTTTGATGTCACTTTTAAAATGTTCATCTTCTGATAGGTTTCTATTCCTTGCCACGGATGGGAATGGTGCGGAGATCCAACAATACTACAAGCAGCTGGACTGTGAAAAGTACTTCAAAGTGTCTGCAAAGGTAAAGAATCTCTCACTCAGATTTGTGAGTACAATCATTGTATGTCATTTCTTACCATTGAGCCGGAGGTTTCATGAGCCGTCTTCCCATGGGAATTATTTTTGCCAAACTACTGCGGCCGGGCGAAAGCATGAAGAATAGGCAAGTCATTCTATAAGGTTTCATTCGTTCTGTGTCTTTGCAGGTCTTGGACCGAATTCAATCCGAGTTTGGCCTGATTGGTGACTGGTGTAAGAAGGAAGAGTACGCTGCCTCAATTAAGGAGACCCTTACTGAAACCGGTGCGTTGATCCTTGCCCACAAAAGCCTAAATCATATCCTCCAGCATTTCAAGCCTAGCAAGATCTCTCTAGATAGGCAGAACATAGTCTGTTCACTGTAAGAACAACTCCAAAATATTCATAACATAGGTCTGGACTGCGGGTACTATTGTTCACATGGAATTTGGTGTCACTCTCAACAGACTGGTGATTAAGACTACTGATTGGCCAGCTGTGGGTGGATTGTAGGAGGTGGCATGCCCTTTAACCCTTTAGAAACCATGCATTCTGCATAATACACTGTTATGTGCCCAAGGGTTTTTCCACATTTTCTTAATTTGTATTTAGGGGGCCTATGTGGACATAAATGCTTATTTTATATGAACAAAACAAAATTTTAAAATTAACTAAGGGGTATGCAAATGGCACAACGTTCATGGTAATCAGGTGACCTTTTTGTGACCTTTGACCTAGAAAACTGACCGCTATGATTGTATGGGTATGGGCCGCTTGTGGCTGCTATGGCCTCTAAAGGGTTAATGAGGCTGAGATGGAGCTTGGAGTAAATGGACTATTGTCCTGTGGCCTTATTTGGATTTCAGATATTTCCTCAAGAAGAGGTGGTTTCTTTGTATATGACGGTCTCAAAGGGAAAATAATGGCAGAGTAATGACACCTGTTGTTTTTTTGAAGCAAGAAGATCGAATCTCTCTCACTTGTGAGGATATGATCACCTCAAACAAAATTGCAAGCAACTATCCTAGTCATTGTTGTGGATTTGATTGTTCAATGGGATGCAACCTGAGTCCTGAAGAACCTGAAAAAGTGCCCTACCTTTTTTGCCTCAAGAAGAATCTCTCTTGATAGGCAGAATGGTCGTGCATCCCAAACAATGTGGACAGTTTGTGGGGACGTCGTGTTTTAAAGGCCAATACAACATTGGTAAAGGTCAAAAGATTGCCACAGTTTGTGTGTTAAACTGTTAAACATCCCCAAAAAGCAATCCTGCGAATGTTTTAGCTCAAATTGTGATCTGAGAAAGTAGAAAAAGGTAAAAAAAAAACGTCACGGTTTTTGAACCATGTAGTGTAAGAAATAGTTTATGACTTGCGAGTAATAAACTATTTGTTGATGTTTGAGTGAAGAGTTATCGAAAAGTTCAGCATCCCAGACCGTAAAATTTCAACATGAGGATTCTATCATGACCATCTACAAACTGTGTAAATTAGAAGGAAATCTGTGGACATCGATGTTTTCTGATCTTCTCAATGTTGTATTGCGCCTTTAACCCTCGTCACCCGACACGAATCCCGGCCCGCTATTGAGCCTTTAAGTCCACCCACCCATAACCCATCCACCCCTAGGGGAAAAAACACAGCCCCTACTGTAGCACTGTAGTTTCACTCAAAGATCAGCCCTTCCCTTTCCCTTTCCACCTCTAAAATGCGGACAAGTTCTCCAGCTCCTCTCCCCCCCCCCCAAAAAAGAAAAAAAGCAACAGCTGTTGTATTGAGCCTTTAAAGCCATCTCTTCTGGGAAGGAGTATGGTTCTGAGAGGAGCTAGTCACTCTTCTCACAGCCATACTCAACGGAGTTGGTTTGGAGGCATGGTGTCACCGCATACTTGATGCCACTATGCAGACCATCAAGTCTTATCCAGGCCCAGTGTCAGGCGTTCAAGTGCGCTCTCATACAGTAGGAGGCTGTTCTTTGTTTGTCATTGTGGATTTTTTGTGGGTTCATTCTTAAGGGTATCTGATGGACCCGCACACGGCGGTGGCCAAAGTGGCGGCGGACCGTCACAGGCCCCGCGACGTGCCCCTCCTGCTCTGCGCCACGGCCCACTACGGCAAGTTCCCCGCGGACGTCCTGGCGTCGCTGGGGCGGCCGACATCGTCGCCGCCGCCGTCCTCTGGCACCGCTCACCCGGCCGACTGTCTCCGAGAGCTGGAGGGACTGTCCGCCCGGCCCGGCCCCCACGGCCAGCTCCGGGCGGCCCTGGAGCGGCCCCGGCTCCACGGCCGGACGATCCCAGCCTCTCGGGAGGCCGTCGTCCGTGAGATGCTGGACTTCATCGGCAGAGTAGCTCGGTGATATCACCTCGTCCCCCCGCCTCCGATCCTCGGGCCCAGTTTCATTAGAGCTGTTTGAAGTCCATGCAGGGCACAATTTCAGTTCAAGCAGCCGACCACATTCAGTCATGCGATGGTTGACTTATCAGTCTCCTGAAGACGAACAGAGTACACTGTTCGAAACGTCGAGTTCCTCCGCTTCATTTCAGAACAACACATACTGCACTCACAAGGGAGAATTTTACATGGTGTCACCGCAAACCTATTATCCTGCTATTCTCACCATACTAACCTTCAGATCTCATCATCAGACTATAGTTGACTATTTGGGAAGGCCGCCATGTAAGGGCTGGATAGCTCAGATGGAAGGAGCGGTGGTTCGCAAAACCAGAGGTCCCGGGTTCAAGTCCTAGTCCAGTCCAAGTTTTCGTTGCCAATTTTCAGAAATTGTTTTAACGTTCCCTGTTAGTTTGTCCTGAATTTTTTTGAAAATATAACCTATTATAGAGTAAAAACAAAAATCTTTTACTGAATTTAATGGGGAAAATTTGAGAAATGTATAGGGCCTGATGTTTTTGATCGTCGTAGGATTTTTCCGAAAGGTCTAAGAGAAGGATTCCACCTTTGATACAGGTTCTGCAAGAATTGAAACGTCGGGATCTTTAATATACATACATATGTATGTATACAACCTACCGGTATAATATAGATTAATTTACAAGACAAAGTTATTCAAGTAAATAGGAGCAAAGGAACATTTTGATCAGGAAACTTCAAACTCACCTTTTATTGTTTGTTTTTTTGTTCACTCTGTTGGTTTTTCATTTAAAATATGAACGATTTTATTTTCAAAAGGTATTTTGTAAATATAGGTAAACAAATATCATGTTTTATCTTTTCATATGTTAGATCTTTACTGACACATTTATTGCCTTTGAGAAAGGTCCTGCTAGGATCGAAACGTCAGGCCCACTAAATTTTAAGACATATTTATTGATGTAATTATTTGTCTCCCATGCTAACGTTTTCTCCAAATCGTACAGTATTTACAGTACTTGAATGTAGGGACATAATAGTTTGAATCATGTGACTTCGGAAACTGCCAAATGCAGGACTTCCATTAATAAAGAGTTTTATCCCATATATAAGTGGTTTCTTTGCATTTTCAGAAAAAAAGAAGAAGTATGAACTCTTTCCTTGCTTTACCGGGTTTGCATCAGTGTGAGTGATCCCAGGCGAGGCTGGAGATATGCGGCAGTGAATGGTAGCTTCTGACTGGCGCCCCATTGCACTCAGACAAAGACTAGTTGATTATGTGGGAAGGTCACCATCTTAGGGCTGGATAGTACGGGTGAGGAGAGACGCTTGTGCACATTTCCATGGCTTTAAAAAGAAATACAAACTGTTTAACATTTCTTCGTAATTTGAACATTATTTTTGTCAAATCCTGCAGATGATTCAGAAATAATAACTAACCCTTAATTTTAATTCCATGACAAGTCCATCCAAAAGAATATGCTCTATTTTGACAACTTTTCTAAAGACTTATTTAAATTAGAGATCGTGAAGAATGTTCAGATGACGCGGGATGTTATAATCACTTGCCCTCATTTGTATATACATGTATCATTTTTACCAATTAATCCAAAACATTTATTTCTATTTTGAAACGAGCATATTTAAAAATGTAATAAAGTAATACAAAAATAGTGCAAACTTCTGACTGACTCAAATGACCAAAAATCTCAAAAAATCTCTGGCATTTCGATCCTAGCTGGACCTTTCTCGAAGGCATTTCAAAGGCTTGTACTTGCATATGAAATAATCCGCATTTTTTTTCTCCTATAGGAGACAGTCACCTCATATTTGCATTCCTAGCTCATTTTTTTCTCGTTGTTTTTTTTCCAATCTCAGGACAAACCCGCCCATTGTGGATTGGAATGCGCGAATTGTGGAGAGCGATTGTGTTTCGATTTCCCAATAAAAAAAAAAGCGAGCTAGGGGTGATGGTGACCCCCCAATCCCCACATTGTCGGTTGTTGTCGAACTCGACAAAAGCAACGCTGCCGAAATGCGCCAGTTATATTCCTGGAGGGGAAGGGGGGGGGGTCGTGTCCGCAGACGACGAATTCCTTTATGCCCCACAGTTGAGAGAGTTTGTAATAGGATGGTGTTTTCCCATTCAGTGATACTGCCTCTATGGTGACTCGTGGAACCAAAAATGCATAGCTGCCATTGCCTGCCAACCATTCCTATTTTGGAGGAATCATTCCTCTTTTAAAAGTATTTATTTATTTTTACTTTTTACAAGCTCCTGACAACAGATTCCGATTTTTGGCTTGGAAATGCAAATGTGACCCGGCACAACGACATGAGGGATATCCCACCAAAACACTTTTTGAGTAAACAACGCCTGAAGTTAAAGTATCTTCACAATTCGATTACAAATCAAATCAAATTTTCTTTTTGGGGGGTATTTTTGGAAATTTTGATAAGAGGATATTATATTTTGATATCATTTGAAAGCTAATGGTATACTCTTTCACATCATTAGAAAATCTCAAAATCTCAAAAGTGGGGTTATTCCTCATTATGCTGTGCCGGGTCACAAATGTAGTTTGTTCTGTGATTCCTCTTTTTTTTAACAGAAGAAAATATATGAAACACTTCATGAAACACTTCGTGGTTCATGATGCAAAACCCTCTCCTTTTGTCGTAAGGTTTGATGACGATTATGGGGTTGTTTTCGAGGTTGCGTAGAGGGGGAGATCTCTAACCTTGTCCTATTCAACTTCCGCTTTCTCAGACGAATATGCCAATGGGCTAGTTCAGTTTTCGTGCCTTCCAGATAGTCGTTGAGCGTACTGCTCGATCGGTGTTGTTTTTAGATGCCAGTGAACTTAGAGGTGGTTTGGACGGGTGGTTCAGAGTCGGTTTGTCGGTGGTGCATATACATGCGGTTCTCAGTAGTTTTTCCGAACGTGGTTATGTCACTCAGAGTATGGGTGTTCTGGTTGGTTTAGACGGCGAGTTGGAACATAACTAATTAGACCTTTTTCTAGTAATGTAATTTTCTCAATTGGAGAACTCGTGGGGTAAAGTAGGTTGGCTATTAATTTGTTACTATTCTCCGCTAATTTAGTCTGTAGACTGGTCAGTAGACTCTTGGATTGGAGCTGTGGCAGAAATTGGCCGACGGTATTGTGACCTTTTGCAAGATTTGTGGAACGTTCGTTTGGCCATGTTGGGGTTTATTTACAATAGTTTCCCTATTGGGAGGATATAATTGTAGGAGGGGTTGGTTATGGCGACAGGGTTGCAATCGTCTCTTTTGGAAGATATGGTGGTCCTGAAAAGGACCGTTGGTTTTGGTAAATTGTGCCGGTCCAGCCGTCTCTTTCTCTTCACTCCTTTGGATCTATTGCGACCGCAAAAAGGAGTTGAACGAGTCCAGTCGCATCAACTAAGGTGCTCCTTCGGCTCTTCGGAACTTGCTCTGTATAGTTAGTGTAGTCTGTTGATATTATATGAATTGAAACCAGCCAGGCTGGTATCATCTCACGTGTACGCATGCGCACAGTTACCACGGGCGGGGCTCTATTATTGTTGCGGTAATGACTTGTAAGAGAGTGGGATGGGTGAATACACAGTGACCCGCATCAAAGCTGACCCTTATTTTAATTTGCTTTCTTATACCCCCGTCAGTGAATAACTCATGAGAAGGCATTTCAACCCCGCACGAATGCTGTCAGGTAGACACTAGAGGAATGGGCGTGGACTGCGTACGTCCGCGATGGTAAAAACTACTTGTGGGAGAAAATAGAGAGAGAGAGAGGGGGGAATCAACCTTCTGGTTATTTCGCATACTTTTGGACAATGGGTGGCGTCACGCTACACTGACTTTACCTTTTCAATCTCAGCCGATCCTAATTCTAAAAGCACATACCGCTGACTGCCCTTTCAAGAGTCTCCTATTCTGTGGGAAAATTACTGCCGGCATGTGTTGTGCGTATGCCAGTGGGGGGATGTCGAAAGTGACTCAACAGTAGTCGTGTTGGCCGACACAAGTTGTTTTGTTTGGTCGGATTTGCATGGTATTTTATTTTTTAACTTCGCTAACCTTGCGCGCCAAGCCTTTAAACTGTACCACGGCTCGCATAGTACAGTTTCTGCCATTGAACTGTGTATAAAGTGAATCGGGCTTTCGGAGTCTCAACGATCGAAAAAGCTGTTCCAGTGGGTCTGCAAACTCTGTGTGGGCGATCGGCTGTCGAGAGGATATGGGCCGTATCTGTTTGAAGTGAGAACATGGTCTCCCTTGTCGTGGCCCAGATTGGACTTTTCGGTCGTCGATGAATGAATGATCACTTTTTCTGACAGCTGGCGACTGCACCATTCAGATCGAGGGCCGCGTGTTCATCCGCACTAGTTGAGGTTAGTTGGCTAATTATTTGTCTAGCCTGCGTTTACCCTTGTGACATACAGTTAAATGGTTGTTGCGGCTTTTCTTAGGGCTATTCATTGCACATGATGTTCTACTTAATTCTACTTATATTCTAGAGCCTGAAGTAGAGGTTAGGTGAATTTGAATAGGACTTGAGGTATGTATTATATGCATGTTTGTGGTGGCACCATTATGTACGTACATGCGGGTTGCTCTTTTTGTGAGAAGAACCAGGGGGGGGGGTGTTCACTCGACGTTCCGAACAGTGTGCTCTGTTCCGAATTCAGAGCACACTGTTCGAAACGTCTCGTTGAACCCTCCGATTCTTTGTAGAACCACACTCGCTCACAAAAACAGCAACCCGCTACCATGTGGCCTATAATTTATGGTGTCACCATGAACCTTATAAATGAAGTATACAACGCATTACATTCTGTTCATGTTCCGTAGGGGAAGGCATACGTGTTTCAGTAGCTTTGAACCTGACCAGTGCATGTACGGTTATCACGTCAACTCGGTCCGTAACCAACTCGGTCCCAGTCAACTCGGTCCCAGTCAACTCGGTCCCAGTCAACTCGGTCCCAGTCAACTCGGTCCCAGTCAACTCGGTCCCAGTCAACTCGGTCCCAGTCAACTCGGTCCCAGCTAGTCAACTCGGTCCCAGCTAGTCAACTCGGTCCGTGACCAACTCGGTCCGTGACCAACTCGGTCCGTGACCAACTCGGTCCGTGACCAACTCGGTCCGTGACCAACTCGGTCCGTGACCAACTCGGTCCGTGACCAACTCGGTCCGTGACCAACTCGGTCCGTGACCAACTCGGTCCGTGACCAACTCGGTCCGTGACCAACTCGGTCCGTGACCAACTCGGTCCGTGACCAACTCGGTCCGTGACCAACTCGGTCCCTATGGGAAAATCAAATTGTAACCCTAACCCAAACCCTAACCCTAACCCGAGTTGGTCTCGGACCGAGTTGGTCTCGGACCGAGTTGGTCTCGGACCGAGTTGGTCTCGGACCGAGTTGGTCTCGGACCGAGTTGGTCTCGGACCGAGTTGGTCTCGGACCGAGTTGGTCTCGGACCGAGTTGGTCTCGGACCGAGTTGGTCTCGGACCGAGTTGGTCTCGGACCGAGTTGGTCTCGGACCGAGTTGGTCTCGGACCGAGTTGGTCTCGGACCGAGTTGACTGACACCCCACTCAGTGTACGTGTATTAGGCAGCCAAGAACGAGAAAAGACGAAACAAAATGTGTGTATCACACAGAAGGGGATTAAGTCGTAACCATTCTATTCACTGCAGAAATCAAACGGGTACATATTATATAGTCCGAAGGTTCATGCAGGGAGGTGGTTACACTGTAAAAACGGTGCTCACATCATGCACATATGGATGAAGTATGTTGAGGCACATGGTGCACGATACATGCGCACGAGGTGATGCTCACTTTCACTCCATGTGCTTGAAGTACAGTAAATAGGGAGATGTTCTTGTACATGAAGCACTTCGTGCGCCTCATCCGATTTTTGCTCAAGTGACTGCAATGCCCCATGTGCTTGAGCTACAGTATTTCATGTGCATGAAGTACAGTAGGTGCCTCAAGTGTTCATGATTCTGGGACAAATGTGTGCTATTGCAGAAGTGCATGAGGTGCAGTTCGTTTTTACAGTGAAGGAGCGAGTCCCAGAAATGATTTTACTCGTGTGGTTGTGTTTTCGACGGTCGTGTACAAGAGGCAGCATTCCAGGACACGAACTCAGTGCTGGTCGCAGTGGGGATCGGTGACTTTTTGAGGGCGGGGGCCTTGTTTAGGATCGTGGCGTTATTGTTTTGTCTCGTTATGTACAGGTCACTTGGGTTATTGTGGTCCACGGTACACTGTGTCAGTTGTTTGGGTACCCTGCAGACTGAGAAAAAAAATAGAATACAGAAACGATAAGAAAGCGAGACATGCACAGTGCACACAGTACCGTGCTCAAACCAACTTTTCACATGAAATGCCTGGCCGGTCCGAACAATGACTCCTGATAATGTCAACAACATGGCCTGGCATCTCGCGGCAACTACGCCTCGCGCTTGAACACAAAAAACACCACGGCGTTTCTCTGCCAGTTCAGTTGCGGTACACTTCAATTGACTTGTTTGTTTGAAGGACTTGGCTATGTTCTCCTATAGGGTGGGGGAGGGGGATTATGCCTCGGTTTGTGAATTTAACCTCGAAGGTATGCTACTGTAAACACTATACCTGAATCGCTGGAATGCTTCCCAAGTCACCCCCCCCCCCGAAAACGATGTTTTCGTTTAATCTATGAAATAGCACAAAATGATTATCAAACTTGCACCATTAAGGCCATCAATTAAGTGTCTCTCTCAGATGAAAATATCACCAAATAATACAAAGGAAAGTTCAGGCCTACAGCTGACTGCCATACTGGGATTTGTTTTTTAATGGCAAAGATAGATTGGCTTCCACTGGGATTCTAAGCCGAGACCTAAGGTATAGGTTGAGTTGCCGCGTGGTCTCGGGTCCAAAACTCCGAGTGTGGGGCCAGACTGAGTCTGTCTCTTTGCTCTATCTTTTTCAATCAAATTGATAAGGACCCAAGGATGCCATCATTAAATGCCGAAGGAACGACGAATTCAGCAAAACAAATCCCCCATAAGCCGACCAGCGCAAAGCACAGCTGAAAATGTTATGCTTTATTCTGCCGCGTTTATAGTGACAACCCTTCTTTTGTGTTCATTCCCTTGACTACCCCCTCTTGGCTTGATCTTTCACCGTTTTATCTCCCCTTTTTAAATTCCTTGGCAACTGCTTGACTTTCCCTTTGATCTCAGTTTCTCTTCCCTCGTCTTCCTGCCGGCTTTCCTCGGCCCATCATCTGACATCTGTCAAATCATGGGCAAATATTGTCTCTCTCTGTCTGCCTCTCTCCTTGTCAAAAAAAGGTCAATTGAGCTGGAGTTATTTAGTCAGTTTTCCCACCTTTTTGAAAATTGGAATAAAATTAAGATGATATCTACAGATCTGCCAGTTAATAACCCTGCCGCCGAATCTGGCATTTCCTCGCTTTAAGCGGTAGAATAGCCGAGGACAGACCAAGAAAACTTGTTAGCCCGTGATAAAAAAAAATGGCGGTGCGCATAGAATTCATTGTTATTGAAAGATGTATTCCCGCCTCGACGTGTACTGTATATACCGTAGCGTTTCCTGCTCAGTGCTTTATCCGATGGCACGCTGTTCAATAGTGCAGGATATGAATATTACACGCAAGCAGGTCAGTTGCGTTCACACCCCATTCCACAGCCAAACATCGCTGCTAAAGTATCACATGTCACTGCTGCCATTAGATAGCGCATTATGTGTCCAGTCTATAAACTTTGCTGCATACTTTGGAGATACAGCGAAGTTGACAGCGAAGTTAGCTACATAGGCCTATGATCTGCCGGCCAAATTGAACATTTATTTTTTGCTACGTTTAGCAGCGAAGTAAGCAGCAAAGTGTAAACGCACCCTGGATTTCTGTATAAAATAGACCAACCCGCATTGAATTACATTCTCAGTCCTCAAGGTAAAATCACATTACATTCATGCTAGAAATCACTGGTAATTACTCTACGCCATCGTGAATTTCCATCCCAAATTGGAACCATGCCACGCCCCTGTCTGACAAAGGTATGACGGTCTGCTGACTACAGTGGAAACAATGTGTTTGATTGCAGCATGCACTGTTTTCAACATTTGTTATAAAAACAATATTATTCTGTCAGAGAAAACTGCTTCGTGGGCATGAAGAGGGACTTGCGGTTTTCACTCGCCTGTAAATCCCCATTGCCTGTGCAGCTATTTTGAGGGGCAATTTTTGGCCCTCACTATGTTACAAGGAAAATGACTTGTGCTTGGACTAATTATCATAGGCCTACGAACGTTGCAAACTGCTTACAGACACAAAATGAACAACATGCAAGGCAACCGAGGCAACAGAGGCACAACCTTATTATTAACAAATTATCGTCATGGTTCATTTCACTTCTGACATCCAAAACTGAAAGCCGAAGTCTTGGTTCCAATGTTGGTGCCAGTGAAGATGCCAATGTTGGGCCTCGAGCCCTCTAAAACTTGAAAGGTCTTGTCATCATCGAGTCGCGACACATGGCCATGATTTTACGGTAGACCCTAAAGGCGGCCAAGTGAAATAATTTTGATATCATTTGAAAGCTAATGGCATACTCTTTCACGTCATTAGAAAATCTCAAAATCTCAAAAGTGGGGGTTATTCCTCGTTACGATGTGCCGGTGTAGCGGTCTGATACCGGTCCCATGCTCAGATGAGACCGTTACCATATATGGATAAAAACGTCATGCATGGTAGTTGTCCATTTCGAAGGCCGTGCTAAGTCGATACGGCCATTGGCAATGCAGCGCTTTCAGAAACGTTCGTTGACCCGTAGTTATTTACCAACTCACTCAGTACGGAGCCTAGTATCTAGGCCTACAACTTGCAGTTTTACATTGGGGAAGAAATGATACAGTTGTTCCCCCGTAATAAGGGTGCATTGATTGACTTCATACAATCAAAAGCAAACTGTGTTCGTTCGCGGAAAATCATAAACAACATTCAAATGAAGGGCGCCCTTACGTGCTTGGTTCACTGACTCATCTGAGCACGCTGAGCAGCTGAGAACGTTGCTGCAACGTGCTCAGGTGAGCCAGTGACATCACGGCTCAACTCAGCACGGGAGCCCGTCTGAGATCGTTACACCGTGTCACATAATGTAGTCCAAGTAGAGTTTTGCGATTGATCGTGAGTTACGATGGTTTCGATGTAATCCAATCCCCGTCTTTCCGCAGAGGTTGCACGCTGAGCGGGCATCGGCGCGCCACCGATTGAACATGCCCCAGACCAGGATGTCCAGGCGAGCGGCCTACGACGAGGCTGCTACCCGGTCGCCGTCACCGCAGCGGAAGGCGGCTCCGTCGGCGCAGGGCCAGCCGCGGCGGGCGGCGGCTCGGTCCCCTTCCCCCTCGGGCCGCCGGAGGGCGCGCTCGCCCTCGCCCGAGCGGCGGCGGCCGGGGGCGGCAGGCATCAGGCGGGCGGGCCGGCCCATGTCGCCGGTGCGCAACGGGCTCCCGGCGGGCTCGGAGCGGGGCCCGCACACGCTGGAGCACTTCGCCCGGGAGAACTTCAGCGCCAAGGCCCCGGCCAAGCAGCGCCCCTCCTCCTCGTCCTCCTCCTCGCCCTCCTCGCAGACAGGGGGCGCTATTTGGCAGCACACTGTGGAGCCCATACAGAAACCTCTGCTACGTCACCTAGTCAGGAACCATCAGCTGTCTGGCCTGGCTTGTGCCTCTTTCAAAGATATCCTTTTTTTAGGGGGGGGGATGTGCTGTATATGCTTAGCGAGCCTGCTTCGTAGTACAACTCATCCCGTCCGTTCCTCCGTCCACCTGTCCGTCTGTTCGTCTGTCCGGCCGATTGTGACACACGTGCTAGTCTTATTCTCCTATTTCCCTGAGTGTGTCTGGCAATAATATAAAGTAATTTTTGGTACATTCTGCTAGGATCTGCCTTGTGCACAGCCCTCAGTCATAGCCGAGACAGGAGATTACAAGCTAACTTGGCGTGCACGAGTGTTGCCAATAAATCCCAATTCTGAGTCCAAGTCCGGGTCATTATAGTTATCGTGCCTCAAATCTGAGTCCGAGTCACGTGAGGTGAGACTTGAGTCGGACTTGAGTCAAAGTCATGGATGGGAGGTGAAACTTGAGTCGGACTTGAGTCAAAGTCATGGATGGGAGGTGAAACTTGAGTCGGACTTGAGTCAAAGTCTTTGATGGGAGGTGAAACTTGAGTCGGACTTGAGTCAAAGTCATGGATGGGAGGTGAAACTTGAGTCGGACTTGAGTCAAAGTCATGGATGGGAGGTGAAACTTGAGTCGGACTTGAGTCAAAGTCATGGATGGGAGGTGAAACTTGAGTCGGACTTGAGTCAAAGTCATGGATGAGAGGTGAGACTTGAGTCGGACTTGAGTCAAAGTCATGGATGGGAGGTGAGACTTGAGTCGGACTTGAGTCAAAGTCATTGATGGGAGGTGAAACTTGAGTCGGACTTGAGTCAAAGTCATGGATGTGAGGTGAGACTTGAGTCGGACTTGAGTCAAAGTCATGGATGGGAGGTGAAACTTGAGTCGGACTTGAGTCAAAGTCATGGATGGGAGGTGAAACTTGAGTCGGACTTGAGTCAAAGTCATGGATGGGAGGTGAGACTTGAGTCGGACTTGAGTCATGACGGTCATACGAGCCTGAAAGCGCCTTGACCTCCCCGCACCGATCATGAAGTACATGGGTGACTTTCCCACCAAGAAGGCCAACCTACAGGGCACCTTCATGACGGACAAGATCTTCCAGGACGCCCTGAGGCACAGAGAGCTCCAGGACGAGATCTACTGCCAGCTCATCAAGCAGCTAACCAACAACAGACTCGAGTAAGTCACAGCCACATCCTACTATCTCCCATCAACATCTCTGCTCCAATATCACTTATTCCATCCACGTTTCCACTGGATTCATCGAGGAGACGAGGGTTATACTTTTTCCCTTCTCTCAGTGGAAACTGTTAAGAAAACTTTTTTATTTCGGTTTACTTTACCCGTGCCCGATCCTTCCTTTCACCAGCCAACGTCCAGGCTGTCCAGTAAAAGCCACTCCGCCCTTTAAACATGGCCTTTAGCGAGTCGATAAGTCCAGTGGAAATGATCATACACACCCAGACTAATTTCAGCCTGTCCTCGTGCCATAGCAACACGCATGCGCCGTGCACGGCTTCTGCTCACACGCCGCTCACACGCCTTTGGCCCTTTTCCAAAACCCGGCTTAGGCTCAGGCTCCGGCTATGTCTTTCTTTCTTTTGTTCGTTTTAAAGTACAAGGCTGACAATGGGAGGCTTTTGGCTTCGTTTCAGAATGTTATACTGTGTTTTGAAAAAGAATCCAAAGCTTCAACTTCAACAAAGAACTCCAACCTTTGTTTTCAGCTTTCGGATAACAGAGACGAAGCCGGAGCCGAAGCCTAAGCCGGGCTTTGGAAAAGGGCCTAGCTCTGCCATCGCACTTCTCTCCTGATGGCGCCCTCAATATGGTTTTATTTCACGTACATTATGCAATCTCATCCGCTAGCCGTTATATATTGCCAGCTCGGTTACTTTAAACCACCGTCAACGCGTCACGCTTGATTTTCTGCACTCGAAAGTTTCAAGTGGGAAAGGCGTAATGAGACGAACCCATCGGTAATTTCAGCCACACTAGGCCTATCGGTTAAATTGCCCGCTTGTTAAGTGAAGTGGAAACGACAGGTTCATCCGTTGTACATTAGAATGAATGAAAGAAATGGAGACCAAATCTGAACCAGGTTTTTTTGGGGAAAAAACCCTTTGCCATGCCATTGTAACAGTACTCTCATCACGTTTTTATTTTTAAT
Source organism: Luidia sarsii (assembly GCA_949987565.1). Taxonomy (NCBI): domain Eukaryota; kingdom Metazoa; phylum Echinodermata; class Asteroidea; order Paxillosida; family Luidiidae; genus Luidia; species Luidia sarsii. The sequence continues at coordinate 6,213,453 of OX465103.1, read as the reverse complement.
AATGCAAAACGTGTGCCACCTCAGGGGTCAGTTTCATAGAGCGCCTCATGCACCAAAATTTGCTCATTACAAGCACAAAAAGTCACGATGCATAGGATCAGCTTGCCAACACAAACTCCACTTTTGATTCATGGAAAGTAAAGAATAGTTGAATACAATTCAAAACATTTCAATGTGGTTGAAAAGACTTTTCATGCTTAGCAGATTTTCACGCTTAAGCAGCTTTTTTTTCAATAAAGTGCGCCCTAAAGAGTTTGCAACTCATTGGCCAATCACAATGTGCGGAATGAAAGGGTCGACCATTGATCTCTATGGCTGTTTTCGAAATAGAGGCTTAGGCTCGGGCTCAGGCTTCGTCTCCATCTGACAAAACCTGAAATCCAGTTTGTTGTCTGTTTCCGAATTTGAAGGTTTGTTGGCTTGATAGGCACAGGGTATTCACCAAGAAACTGGAGCCAAACGCTT